>PUQB01000058.1:0-261973 GCA_003024785.1 Selaginella tamariscina
TGGCCAATATATGAATGTGTTCTACTAGAGATTTTAATACCTATGGTTCTGGAGCCATTATATCGGGTGTAATCATAGCCTATCTGAATGTAATAGTCACATATTTTTTATTTTTTATTGTGTATCTGACATGAAGACTGACAAGGAGATGAATATTCGTATATTCTATTAATTTCCACTCATATTTGCCACTTCATGTTTGTATATACCTCAAAACATCTTATCAACAAAGAACATGGAGTTCGCAACCGTATAAGAACAACCAGTCCAAGTTTAACAGAACCTACAATATGGATGACGTCTGAAGTTCTATTGTGACATGGTTTCCAAGAGGTTTCCTTTATGAAGGAGGCTATTAGTAACCTCAGGGCCCAACATATATAATGTATATATAAGTTCCACTGTCCAGCACAAAATCAATGTGTGTGTGTGTGTGTTGGGCACGGGCATTAAGGATAAAAATTTGGACAATGAGTCTTGCAAGTAGTATTGTCGGTGTTTTCCTTAAGGGCATAATAGGCTTCCAGCCCTTGGAGAACACGGTACATATTTACTTCACGTTACATCATAACTTACCTAGTGTGAGACATTTTGGAGTGTATAAAGGAACTTCTTCGTCTTAAAGAAAATACTTTCACTAAAGCATAGAAGACAAAGAGATCTTTATTGAAAGCACCTTCTCAAACAGCAATCTTAAGTCCAGGTCAGTATAACAACCAGTCCCTTTGGTGCAAATTTAAAGAAAATATGTAAGGCTTTGTCATCTGAATCTCTTGTGACTGACTTTTCAAAGAGTGAAGTTTGTAGGAAACCTGGGGACACGGTCATGTATACGCGTCCTGAGCTATAAAGTATATTTTATATATGTACATATGTAGGAGGGATTCAGGAGATACTACCGTGGTCAAATTTGTGCTTGCTGTTCTATTTGGCATTTTCTGTATTTTGCAAGGTATTCGTGAACTGCACTATATAACGTAATTACTATTGCTTCTTAACAGTCATCACACATGTGGAATGCATTTGATCCAAGAAGTCCTGTTAGCAATAGAGAGTAAGCTCTGACTTAAACAAGTAATTGTTGTTGTTGTTGGAGTTTCTAACAAACTGACTCTATCAGGGCCAGCTATGTCATCCAGTACCACGATGTTCAGGCCAAGGCATAGGAAGAGATAAACCAGAACCATAAGTGTGTAAAGCCAGCTATTAAGTTCTTTAATGCGCGCGTTAACAAAAAGAGTTAATTAGTGAAATCTACAATGTGTGTGTGGGCACGGGCGCCATGTGTGCATGTATAGAGGAGAGTAATCACAAAAGAAGATACTACTGTGGCCAATAAGTGTTTAAGTTTTTTCTTATTGTTTAACACTCATCAACTATGTGGAAGGCTTTAGAAAGGAGCGTTGCTTGCAGATAGTGATCTTGTCTTTTTTCTTTTTCAAATATTTGTTGTTGTTGAACCTTATATTTTGTTAATTGTAATCCACTACCCTACCAATTTAAATTGTAAAGGCAGTCGAAGAGGTATACTCCTCTATATAATACGTTTCTTATATTCAACTTGAATTTGTATTAGTTCATTTTCATTTTGCGTTAGAGAGGAGAGAGAGAGAGAGCAACTTTCTGGGAAATCAAGTATGCTATATAGTACATATCTGAGATTTTTGTATATATGACCTAGAAAGTGATGATTAAGAGTCGAAATATATACAAATCTGCATTAAGAGAATGTTACAGCATAGACACTCATGAATGTAATGGTGGCTCAGGACTCTGTTGCTCTCCACAGAACTTTACTGGATTACATTGAACTGAACAAAGTGTCTAAGTTAACAATAACAAATATTTGAAAAAAATGTGGGCTCACTTTGTGCAGGTACATGTTTCTCGCATCTGCAACCGCTCCAGTCTAATCCCTTCCACATGGTTGATGCCTGTCAAAATAACAAGAAAGCTACATACATATAAAGATCCAATAAGGCATTGTACCTTGCCATATACACAAAATGCCACATAGAACAGAAAGCACAAACTTTAAACTCATGGTTCCCAAGCAGTATCTGCTATTTGTGATGTTTTCTATATTATTCATGTGCATATACATATATAATATATATATATATATTATATTAGTTTGGAGTTGGTCTCCCATACGTCATGGACACGGCCTCTACGTGAGATTCATAGAAATTCCATGTTTGACTTGTGCAGAGTGTCTGACAGTAATATTGCAAGTAAAAAACCCTAAATGTAGCACACCGTAGAACTTTGCAAATTTGGTATTGACCGTGGTGTTACACACACAGGCACACGTAGTGTATACCTCAAGCTGATCTTTAACAACGACTAGTCTACTCTGCACAAGTTTAATCAGCGTGTAAAGAAACAGTTGACACAGAAGTTTCAGTGAAATCTAGTGATAGTTTTCAAAGGTTTTTGAGAGGCCTACACCACTATAAGTATGGTGAAAAGTCCGTCTAGCATAAGTCTTTGATGCGCGTTGAAATCTACAATGTGTGCCCGCGTAAGCGTGTGCACATGTATATAGAGAGTTGGAGTTTACAATTTAGATATTCTGTGTAATCCACTTAAACTTCTCTCTTTAGACTCCATAAATATTTAATTCATTTTATTTGAGCAGTGTTTATGTTGTGAGAGTGAATTAAATATGTTATAAGTAATGAAACGTAATTACGGTAAATAATGAATGTAGATTATATATTTAAAAATCATGACAGTGTCAAGTGTTAAGATACTTAAGTAACAATAAGATTAAGAGTTGCTCATTCCATAAGATGAATTACATGACATATTCAATTGAACTTGTGTATAAGAATACGTATTAAAGCGTGATTAAGAAACTTACACAATGAAGAGGTCACCATGGGAATGTGCAGGGCAAGGAGGATTACATTGAACTGACAATGCCAACAATATACAATATTTGAAAAATATGTGAGCTCACTCTGCCTCCAGTCCACATGGTTGAATGGTTTCTGCCTGTTAAACAATAGATCCAATTAGCCATTGTACGTTGCCAATACACATAATGCTGAAAGAATAAGATTTAAACTGTATATCTTTGCAAATGTCATACATCTTTAACAAAATAATATACTAAATAAGAAATGTTGTAAGTCATGGTTTGACATACGGATAAACTCCAACACTCCCTCCAAGCCGACATTCCCAAGGCTTGCCTCAACTGTAGAAACCTGCTTCTGGAAGTGCCTTGGTGAAAATGTCTGCAAGCTGTTTTCTACTGGAATATATCCAGCACTATATCCCCCCAGCTACCCTCTTGCGGATGAAGGTTGATGTTGGATCTCTATGTGTTTCGTGTGTGTGGAAGACTGGTTGCAAGTCATTGCAATAGTACTTTTGTTGTCACAGTACAAAACGTGTTGCTCCTTCTTGCTGAAGATGTAACTCCTCTTCAGCATTCGCAAAGCCATACAACCTCTCTCACTGCTGTAGATGCAGCCACATATTCAGCTTCAGCATTAGACAATGCGACTGTGGCTTACTTCATGAGACCGAGCTTGCCCCAGCAAACAACAAACACCTGACGTTGAATGTCTTGTATCTATATCCCCAGCCCAATCTGCATCTGAATAAGCCGAGTAACTGCATCTTTTGAGATTCCCCTGACCTGTACAATAACCAATATGCGAGTTCCCTTCAAGTAACGTAAAACCCGTTTACCAGCCTTCCAATGCGCCTCTGTTGGACAATGCATATGTCTGCTGAGTAAACTGACAGCAAAACTAATGTCTGGACGTGTGGAAGTCGATGCATACAACAAACCACCAATCAAAGATTGATATAACCTATGATCCTTGAAAGGAATATCCATGTTCTGTGAATATTTTACCCTGTTATTAATCCTGTATACCAAATTGCACTTAAAAGCTTGTCTATATATGCCTGTGAGAAAGTTTAATCGTTGATGACTCGTATCCCTGTGTACCTCCATTCCTAAGAGTTGACTAGCTGGTCCAAGGTCAAACATGATAAACCAAGATGAGAATCACGCTTTACTCTCCTAAGCAGCTCATCATTGTTGCAAAACTAGTAAACAGTCATTCACATAAAGAGCAATCACACAAAATGACCTTCCACACTCCAAGAGATATAAGTTACAATCCAAATTGTAGCTTGCTAAAACCCACACTAAGAAGAAATGTGTCCATACACTCGTACCATTTCAGAATGCCTGCTTAAGTCCATACACTGTTTTCTTGAACTTACAAACCAATCCTTCATACTTCACAAAACCTGGTGGCTGTCTCATGTATATATCCTTGTCCAAGTCTTCATTAAAAAATGCTGTTTCATGTCATGTGATGAACCTGAAGATTGAACTCTATAGAAAATGCCAATAAAGTTCGAATGTTAGTCATTTTGACAATTGGTGAGAATGTTTGATCGAAGTCAATACCTGGAATTTGTAAAGAATCCCTGAGCAATCAATTGAGCCTTGTACCTTTTTGATGTCTGATCTGGGTTTAATTGCAAGCGGTACACCCATTTGCCATCTTGTAATTGATCTGCCTTCTGGCTTGTTACCTTAAATGAATCCTGCATGGTAGCAATCCACCTGTCTGCATCTGGACAAGAGATGGCGTCTTCATATGTGGTTGGTTCAAACAACAATGATGTAAGCAATGCTCAGTGTGTTATCTACTGGCCCTCTACCATATTGTGTGTTATCTACTGAAAAATTCCCTAACAAGTCGTTCTGCCTCTGTGGTCCTTGCACGGGATGACAACCTGGTCATACGAGTTTCCCCATTCTCCACGTGTCCAAGCCCACCTGAATCTGTAGGTAAAAACTTCCTTTGGATGCCTCAATTGATGGTGAATGGTACAACTGTGTCCAAATGTAGAGACGCTTGGTCTGCTTCATCTTCCCAATCCCAATCCAATAGGTTCCCAATTATGTGATGGTTTCATATGCTGCTGCTTCTGATCTTTGTTCATCAAAAACAACATCTGTGAACACAAGGACCTTACGTGTTGTTGGATTGTAAATCTATAACCTTTGATACATCACCATATCCAACAAGGTAACACTTTGTACTATGTTCTTCAAGCTCTAAGAACCCCTACTTTCATGAGTGCAAAAGCTACAGATCCATACCTCTTAAAGGGTTTCACGCTCTAGTTCCTCTGCATGAAACATGCGGCAAAAGGTTCTAAACATGTACAGCTGCCCTAACAGCTTCATCCCAGAGGTATCAAGGAAGTCCAAAAGAGATCAGTGCACTCCTTACAGCATTCATGATGGACCCGTTCTTGCACTCTGAAGTTCCGTTATGTTGAGGTGTGTGTGAACAAGTGAGCTGATGTATTATGCCCTTTATCTTGTAATAATCCTTGAACAAGTTTGATGTGATGTGTATTCTCCACCAGAGTCTGAGCGAAGTACTCTCACTTGTCATCCTATCTGATTCTCTGCTTCGTTTACAAACTCCTTGAAGGCTGCAAGAGCTTGAGATTTTATATGCAGAAAGTATACCTTTGTTCTTCTGCCGTAGTCATCTATGAATGTGATGAAGTACCGCTTTCCTTGTCTTGACGGCATTCTCATCAGCCCAGACACATCAGAATGAACAAGATCCAGAGGTGCCTCTGCACGCTTTGTGAAGAAGAAGAAAATTGTCGTCGAGTTTGCTTGCCAAGGATGCAATCATGGCAAAGTCCGGGAGTTCACCCTCAAGGTCAGTCTACCAAGTTGTGTTGCTGCATATATCTTAATGTGGAGAAGTTTACATGCATTAACTGTGAATGCCAGTAGTTGGCATTGGCTGTATGTAAAATGGTGGGTGTATGATATATTGGTATTCATATAAATCAACTCGTCTGTGCCCCGTGGCTATGGTATGACCTTTAGTGTTTTGGATAGTGCAATGGTTTCTAAAGAAGTGGATATTCATACCATATCACAAAGTTTAAAAACATAAATAAGATTTTGAATTACTGAGGGAACGTACCAAGCATTTTTTAACAAAAGATATTTATTTTGATTGTACCACATACTTTAACAGCCTGTAAACCTCTATTTCTTACACGCACAGACTTTCCTACACAAGGCTTGACACTCTCTAAAAGACTTGTGAATTTACTATATGTCTCTCACTCCTTGAGTCGAGAACAAAGTGAGAATGATTATGGGGCACAGACTGGTTTAGGGTTGAAAATGAACTTACCACTTCTTCATCATGCATCTCTTCCTCGGTGTCACTAGGAGATGGTGCTGGTGCCTCCTCATCCTCTGCTATTGTCACGTTGCAAAACACGAAGTGGAATATGCAGATTTTTAAGTGCCACCGCAATTGTCTGTATTGGGCAATCCGCCTTGAAGTGTCCCACCATGTCACAAGCATGACAATGGTCATTTCCACGTCCATGTCCTATGCCAGCAAGCTCTCCACGCCCTTGAGTTGGCCTGTTGCGACCTCGAGCCATGGTTGCCCTCGTTCAAAAATCTACCCCCTCTTCCACGTATGCCACCTCCTCGAGAAGAACTAGCAGTATACAGGGTATGGGTAGAACTTTCATCTGTCACCCATGATGTTCAAGCTCGCTTTGAAATAGAGTTTCTGATCCAAGAATACTATCTCCTAATTGGTACCTAAGATTTGCAATTCGCTATTCGATCACGCTAATCTGCATAGTTTGGAGCATCTGATAGTTATTGATCAAGTAAATCCAAATCTGCATGGCATTATCTTGCACATGCAGCAAGATGTCATCACTAAGTTTGGCAGTGATGATTATTTCGAGCCCTCTCCATCTTCTTCAGCATTCTGAGCAAGCTGTTCGCCTTCCAAGTTTCCTCTGCTATTTGTGTCAGCGCAAGGGCTTCGTCCTCATCTAGGACCTCTCCTTCGTGTGCTGCAGCAGCTGCAACTCGAGGAAGACGCAAAGGACCAACTTGGGCATCATCCCAAAGACCATCGTTGCGAAGAACAGAGATCATTCTCTGTTGCCATGTATAAAAGTCACCTTCTCCATCGAACTCTGGATGTTCTGAAGAAGTACTGGAGTGAGACGATTTGACATGAAGAGTACTCAAAGAAAATAAATATATATAAGAGCGATGCTCTGATACCATGAAAGAAATAAGATTTAAACTGTATATCTTTGAAAATGTCATACATCTAATGTCTATATATGTACAGAGAGGTTCTACCTAAGAAGATACTATATATACAAATAAGAAAGTGTCCTAAGTCAAGGCTTGACATACGGATAAACTCCAACAAATACCACAGAGAATAGAAAGCACGAACTTCAAAACTCATTGTCCCAAAGCAGTACTGCTATGTGTGATGCTTTTCATATATATACGATAGATATTTTCCTCTAGTGCTTGAGTTGGTCACATACGTCCATCTACGCTTCCTCTACCACATAAATTACATACAAGAAACATTCTTTCATCAGTGGCTTTACATGTTTGACTTCAGCAGAGGAGCAGAGGAAACGGGTTGCTGAGCAGGGTGTGTTGTGTTCCTTCTTGAGAGTTTCTTATGTGCATAAACTAATATTCTTTAAAACTCCAGATGAATGTTGAGCACAGAATCGAATATTCTGCACGTAGCAGAGTATAATTCGACTCCAGGGTGGTAGGTCTGCATTCCATTCTCATAGAGGTGCTGGATAGCCCAAAATGGATGCCCCCTGTTCACGCAATTTATGCGATCCATGGGACAGTGGAATGCCTTGATGTATACATTTGCTCCTTTATATACATATACATACACGATACACTAATCTGAAGATTTTTGTATAGTATGCTTCTGTGTAGAAGTCAGCACAGTTGCAAACCGTACGTTCTCTAGGATGTGTCTCCGAGTACTCTATTCCTCTCCTTGGAAAACATGAAAATCCTGTAGATTCTGAACTGATGGCAAAGCAAAATTCAGGGGTTCATAACATCAGGCAACTAGAATCCAATTTTGTGTGCGAGAGAGAGAGTACCCTTCTATCAACATCATATAAATTAAAAATTAAATTTTAAATATTAATATAAAAATTAATAATGTTTTAAACACAAGTTAAACATTTAAATGTATTTAAAAATAAATAACATATGAAAAATTATTATGTATTTTGTTCGTAAGCTTGTGACATTTTTAATATAAATTTTATTAATAATTTCATGTTAAATTGTGATCATATCCTAAAACTGTAAGATTTGAGTGAAAGAAAACCGTGTTTCACATCACAGTGGCCAAATACTCAACATAAGTATATTCTGAGCAAAAACAAGATATGAACATATGAAAATATTGACATGGGTTAAGTATGATTTATTAATCACTAAATAAATAGAGTAATATATTTAATATATAATTATGACGCGTTGTGACAAGGCAGGAATTTCAATCACATGTTATTATTAGCACATGGAAACCGAATAATTTTGTGGATTTAGGGCACTTTAATGTATAATGTAGGATACACATACCATGTGTATTTCTACTTTACATAGCAGATTCCACATAATATGGTATAATGCGTATCTGTGTACATTCTTTCTAATGGTTATGTATAAGGGAAACTATCTAAATTATACATAATGATTGAATGTTCTTGTTTGCATGCATGACTTTTAAATAGTTCATTCATTTCGTAATAGTGTAACTAGTTCAGTTAAATTTCATTAGATTTAAATTGGAAATAACTCATAGTTTGGCCGTTTGAACATATTTATAGTTATGTATGTGTACATTATTACTGCTTAATATAATTAAATTTAGGGAAAATTACATATATACCCCGAAGGTTGTTGTATTTATATATAATACCCTAGAAATTTTAAATCTACATATATATACCCCTGAAACTTCAATTTAAAACTTCATAAATTTCAAAATTAAAAATTAAAAAATTTTTAAAAAATTAATTAAAAAATATAATTAATTTGTTATTATATTTTAGTCCAAAATACAACCTATTAACATATATATCACAATATAATATAATCATTTTAAAAAATATCCATTTTTTACTATGACATTTTATGACATTTAACACTTAATAAACTTTAATTATTTCATTTGCAATATATTATGAATTAAAAATAATTTTAGTTAATATTGTTATTTACTAATAGCTTCATTAATCTATTATGAATATACTAGTAATTAAGATTTATTAATCTTTATGAAGATATTAATATTTGTAGGTAAGTGGGACTTAAATATACGTTCGATATATGAACTATTTATATTCAAATGATATATACATCAGTACTTTTGAGACATATTGTATGAGTTCGATTTTGAATGGTTTATTTACAAATCTCAGAAACATGTACATGTATAAGCATCTTGAGGTATAAAGTATATTTATAAATGGTATATATGTAGGAGGGATAGGAGATACTACTGTGGAGAATGAGTCTTAAAATTTGTGCTTGTTGTTTTATTTTGGCATTTTCTGTATTTTGCAAGGTATTGCACTTAGAATTAAAATATATACATAATTTTACTATTGCTTTTAATAGGTATCACACATGTGGAAAGCATTTCTATCCAAGCAGTCCACTAACAATAAAGAGTAATATGAAAATTAATTAACATGAATATATTAATTATAAATCCTCATTCTTATTTTTATTTCATTTTTGATGTGCATTATTACAAAGTGTTTAATTTTGTTGTTGCAAAAATTTCATTCAAATTATGTTAAGGAACTTAGAATATTTTTCTTGCTAAATATAAATAAGCAAACCAACAAATTAGTAAAATTTTGTATATTGGTCAATATTATTTTATAATTTAAATTATGATTTCTTTTCATTAAACTTATGAGTGAGAAGGAATTTATGAAAAATTTAAATATTAAAATGCCTTAGTATATTCAAAATATATCACAATATATACAAAAAATATTGGATAAGTTTATAATTTCTCAACCTATTTCACATATCAATTATAAACTCACTATAATTACTTTTAAAGTAAAATATCTTTTAATTATTTGAATATATTAATTTTCATTTGTATTAAATTTATTTAAATTTCATTTAAAATTATTAAATACAAATAAAGATATGTAATAAAAAATAAAATAAAAAATCATATAAAAGCATATCTACATATACTTGTTTATGTATGTGTAGTATCCATATATGTATAGAAATAAAAAATGATTAACTCATTTGCAAGTGTATATTGTATAAATACTATAATGATTTACATTATGCATATAAATATTTAAAATAAAAAATGTTTACTCATTTACAAGTGTATATTGTACAAATACATATATTGATTTACATTTATGCATATAAATATTTAAAAAAAAATGTTTACTTATTTGCATGTTTGTATGTATAAATACATATAATGATTTACATTTATGCATATAAATATTTGAATTAATAATTTGTGAGGTTACAAATATTGATTATATAAGTTGTCATTATAGAGTTAATTAAAAATCATATAAGAATTAATCCTATGAAATTTCACAATTATTTTACATGGAAAATCTCAGTTACTTTTTTCATTATCAAAAAAGCATGAGATATTATTTTTATATATAATTATATATTATTGCACATGCATATTATTAAGCAACAGTATATGCATGCCATATATATATATACTTAAGTATATTATAATTAAAATAACTTTTATTATTATATATCACCATTTAAAGTCATATCAAGAGTAATGCCATGGTCATGTGTATTTAAGATACATTTTTATACACATCCATTATTATATTTTCTATTATTACTTATAATAACTAATATTCTTATTATTTTAAAATATGTTTATAAAGATTTTTACTTGAATTAAAATTTATTTTTAATTTTTTGCTTTATTAATTGTTACATAAAATCTTGTGAAAAATAAAAACTCTCACAAATTTTTATCAGAAATTAATTATACATTTTCAATGTTTGAATAAAAATGTATTAATTTTTTGTTAATAAAAAGAATATTACAAATATCTAAAGCACAATGTTGATAATAACTTATAAAAAAAATGATATTGTATATCAAGGTTTCATTTGATAACATTTAATTAAATTACATTTATAAACTTTGTAAGAAAATGAGATAATCATTATATGGTAATATTATTACACCTTAATGTATACATATGGTCATTATAACTTATTAATATTACATTTATATTTTAATTAAAGTTCTATTTATTTTAATAATATTATAAAATTTCATATATGTTTGCATTTTAATGAGTCAACACATAAAAGTTTCATTTATGGACATTTTTTAACATTTTAAAATTATTAAAGATTTTTCTTATTTTGACGAATTAAATTATTTCTGATTAATCATGATTTAATTTCAAGTATGAAATCAATTATAAATTAAGAAATATTAACATTATATAATAAATTATAAATATACAAACACAAACATTATGTAATATTAAAAAAAGAGATGGAAAATAAGTTATTATATTTTCCATTATAAAGTATAAATTTTTTGTTTATATATACTTGCCTATACATATTTCTAAATTCTTTTTTATACTCGTTTAATAAACTTTGTAAATATTTATGAGTTCAATATTCTTTAGAGTGGAATCCCTATAAAAAAAATTATTCACACACACACATTTAACTAGTAAATATGCTTTTTAAAATAAATGGTACAATTTAAAATGAATGTTCATATTATGAGAATAATATAGTTAAAATAACTTGGATTATGTTGTAGCATATGAAACAACAAGTAATTTAAAATTTACAAATGCTCATTTAAAAAAAAAAAAAAAACATTTAAGAGAAATTAAAAATAAATAGAACATGAATTTTATATTTAATAAATTATTACGATGCATTTAAGTTCATCATGAGATTTATTATTAATAAATTATAACGAACCCTTTGATATAAATAAAAAAAAGTGATATATGCTGTACTAAAAAAAATACTACGGATTAGTAATTAAATTAGATTAGTAATTAGTAAACTAGTAATTATATTAGTAATTAAACATTTCCGTAGCATTTTTTGACTACGGATTTAATCACTGATAAAAAATAATTGATAACTTTAAAGGATTTGTTATATAAAATTTGAAATTGATTATATCAATTTCAATATTACACCAATATTAAAATTGTTAATATATATATAAGAAAAATAATGTGTGACACACACATTATCTTTCTTATACACGCACAATTTACATTGTAATTTATGTATAAAAAGAGTTACATATATATAATTCTGTCACACAAGATTATGATAATGATATTTTTAAACACAGAAAATTATCAATTTTAACTCTAGTTTTTTGATGAAAGAATGTTAAAATTTTTATTTTTTAAAAATATTTTAAATATTGAATTTTTATTCTTTATTTTGGCAAAATTTAACCATGGTACTAATCATACATCATAGCTTTAACATGAAAGTTTTATATAAATATATTAAGCAAAAGACCATATGCATGTATGTGTGAGTGTGTGTATGTATGAGTTGTAATAAATAATGCTCATTATACTCATCTTTTAATTGACAAATTTTGTAATGAATAAACAATGTATTTAAATAAAAGTTTATCTAAATAGCAATTCATGCATGTGTATTTGAGAAAGAGATGTATATATGTACATAAATTGTGTGTACAAATAAATGAATGTGTGAATATATATATATATATATATATATATATATATATATATATATATATATATATATGTCATCTAAATTGACAAGTGTTGTAAGATCCACGTGTACGGCTGCATGTGCACATACTATTATTAGCGTAGTGGATTTTGATAGCCGTCAGATTGGATTTAATCTAAACCACTCGCTTTTGTATATAAGTTAAGGTTTCTGAACTAATGGATATACACATTTCTATATTCTGAGCTCTCACATTGGTGGAGATGAAGGCACTTCTAATTGTTCCTACGGAGTGTTCGGATTTGTGTCTTTTTATTAATTTTCTTTGTTTTCTTAGGTCTAGCTTTTCCATTGTCTAGATATATTCATTTCTTATAGATTTTATCTTTTCTTCGTTCATGAATCCATAACAAATCCTTTGTCTGTGTGAAGCAGTTACTCATGCAGTTGTTGAATGCCATGCATATGCAATTGAACAATCATTCTCAGCTGATGACAGCATTCATAGTCCAGGGTACTCCTCCTACTCATGTTGCAAACCCTCGTGTCTGGCCGGATTTCTTTCGCAGAAATCCTGGAGATGATGTGTACCATTGGTTTGACCACTTCACTATGGTTGTCACATATCATTCGTGGGACGGTGCTCAGTGTTTGCGCGAGTTTCCTACTTGTCTTCAAGGGAGGGCGTTGTAGTGGTACAATGGTCTGGACGCGTGGAGATTAGAGTATTCTTCCAGAGATCTTCAAACGTGCATTTGGGCATGCGGACGACTGTGATGATGTTTTTCAGCAGTTGCATCGTATTCGTCAGGAGTCATCTGAGTCGGTGATGTAGTTTGGTATTTACTTTTGAAGCCTTTTGCTGCGTGCAGAACTTAACATGTCGGAACGCATCAAGTTAGGTATGTTGTGGCCAGCACTTCATTAAGACATTGGGGGTTTGTTCATGCACTAGCTCCAGTGACTCTTGACAATGCTTTGAGGCTGGCACAACGATATGAGTCGTCACCTCTCCCACTTGCGCTTTCACGTGCTCTCGTTCCACTTCATGTTGGGGATGGACCTGCTTTGATGGTGTTGCCGCTCGTGTACTAGCACAAGGTGGGCCTGTGGACGAGGACGTGGACGTGCAGTTCGTTGTTGGGCGTGTGATGAGGTTGGACACACGTATCGGCGATGTCAACGGTTTCCCAATTGGCGTCCCTCATTTCCAGGATGAAGGCCATGGCGTCAACAACGTTCAGTTGGTGCTGCTGCAGTGGAAGGTTATGATGCGGTGGATTTTTCGGGAAACGACGAATCGCATGAATAGAGGAGGGTCCTCGTGCGAATAAATTAGTGACCCCTCCGTTTTTCTTTCGAGAGTATCATTAAGGGGTTCACTTGGCACCAAATCATCCGGTTTTCACTTTTCAAGCTCGATTTAATCACACGCCATGTCCTGTTTTCCTTTCAGTGTTGGTGGATACAGGTTCGAGTTTGTCCTTTATTTCTTAATTTGTTGCTACACATTGCATCCTTCATTTGCGTCGTGCGGTAGAACCAATCTTCATTCTGTACGGCAACAGACACACTCATGCTTGTTCGTGGGATTAAGTTGACATTGTTGTTCGTGTGGATGATCATGAGCTCGAGCTTCAATCTTTGTGGGTGGTGCCGAGTCAAGCTTTTCACCTTATTCTTAGTATGGATTGGTTAATTTGCAATCATGCCATGTAACTTTGAAAAGTCTCCCCCTTGTTTGACTCTTCCTCGTCTTTTTCATTCTTCTTACTTTTATTCCACTTCGTCCATCTGTTTCCACCTCTGCTTTCATCACTTTTGTCTCACCCTTATTTCCAACCATTTTCCCTTCATGCTTTTCCTTTTCTCTAGATCCATTAAATAATCGTCATGTTGTAGTTGTTGATAAATTCAAGGAGTATATTGATCTTTTCAACTTCGATTTGTCATCTGGGGCCAAGATTGTGACACGCCACCCTATTCCAACTGAAGATGCTAGGCCAATCAAGGTACATGTTCGGCGTCAGTCACTAAAGGAGCTCAAGATCTTATGAGCAAATGTCAAAAAAATGTTGAAGAAGTGTGTTATCCAGAAATTTCGAAGTCCTTGGGCATGTGAACCTCACCTTGTGACGAAGCCTGATGGGAACGTTCGATTCTGCATTGACTATCGTCCATTAAATGAGGTAACCGTCTTAGATGTGTACCCACTTCCTCATATTGCAGACCTTTTGGATCGACTGGGGCAGAGCCGTTGGTTCACCAAGTTAGATCTCGTATCTGGATATTGGCAAGTTCTGATGGCTGACATGGACATTCCCAAGACTACTTTTCGGACACTATTTGGCATGTACGAGTTCTTGGTGATGCCTTTCAATTTGAGCAATGCTTAAGTAACTTTCCAGCGTATGATGGACAAGGTTCTTTGCAACATGCCGGAGGTGACTGCCGATTTCATCGATGATGTTTTGATCTATTCGGATAGAACGTGGGAGGAGCATGTCGATGATGTACGTAAGGTTTGGATTGGCTGCGAAAAGTTGGTTTGAAGTTGAAGCCATCTAAGTGTGTGTTTGGATCAAAGAACACCACTTATTTGGGTTATCGCATTTCACGTGAAGGTTTGCAAGTCGATCTTGACAAACTAGTTGCAATTTTGAAGTTCTCTACGCCAAAGTGTGTGAATGATGTGCAATACTTTCTTGGTAAGGTACAATATCTGGGTCGTTTTATGGATCATCTGTCACAACCCGATACAGAATACAGGATTCCGGATACAGGACATGGGTTGCAGGACTTTCCTACAGGATTCCGGATACAGGATATGGGTTGCAGGATTTTCCTACAGGATATTCCTACTAGGATTCCGGACACAGGATTCGGTTGCAGGATATTCCTACAGGATATGCCACAGGATATGCCTAGAGGATAAGGGACATGTGGACCCATCTTAGCCTCTGCATGCATGCAATCACTTTTGCATGCATGCAACCACTTTTGCATGCATGCCTAGATTAGCTCTTGGAGTTGTGAGCATAAAAGCTTCGACCTAATTGTTGTACAATCAGTTACTATCAACACCAGTCTTACTACGATCAATTTCGTCTTGTCTTGTTGTCTTGTTCTCGTCTTGTTTCCTGTCCTGTTCCTGTCTCGCTCCTGTTTCCTGTCCTGCCCCTGGATCCTATCCTACTCCGGGATCCTGTCATGTTCCTGTCTCGCTCCCGGATCCTATCCTGATCCTGTCTTGCTCTTAGATCCGTCCTATTCCTATTTCCAGTTCCTGTCCTGCTCTCGGTCCTGTTCCTGAGTCAGGCCTTCATGTCCTTGGAATCCTGTTCTCTTCCTGGTTCCTGGATCGTGGCTTGACAGTTTGATAGTAACTGCTTCATAGTTCTCCGTTTTTCAGCTACCTTTTTCTTGATTCCTTTCCTTCATTTTCCTCCTTTTTTCGTTCCTAGATCATGACTGATTTTGAGCGTTTTCAACACGAGCACCAAATGCTACTTCATGAGCTGGCCACTTTGCGCCAAGTGGTCACCGACCTGCAAGGTTCCACCACTGCGGCACATGTAGCTGCTGATGCATCCTCCAAGGCTGTTGCGCAGGCTCTCTCCCAGGCATCGGTGGTTCCCTCTTCATCAAACTTTTCTTTGGAGCCGAAGGTTAGCATGCCAGAGAAGTTCAGTGGCAATCGTGTCGATTTCCAAGGTTTCCTGAATCAGATCCGGCTCTTGATCCGTATGCAACCACGGCGCTACTCGACTGATGCTCAAAAGGTGGGTCTTTTGGCATCCTTACTAAGTGGATCTCCACGGGCTTGGGTTGCCCCCTTGCTGGAGCGTGACGATCCATTGATGGAAGACTTTGAAGGTTTCGTGGCTGCTGTAAAGCCACGATCCAGGAACCAGGAAAGGAACAGGATTCCAAGGACAGGAAGGCCTGACTTAGAAACAGGACCGAGAGCAGGACAGGAACTGGAAATAGGAACAGGACGGATCTAAGAGCAAGACAGGATCAGGATAGGATCCGGGAGCAAGACAGGAACAGGACAGGATCTCGGAGCAGGATAGGATCCAGGGGCAGGACAGGAAACAGGAGCGAGACAGAAACAGGACAGGAAACAAGACGAGAACAAGACAAGACAAAATTGATCGTAGTAAGACTGGTGTTGATAGTAACTGATTGTACAACAATTAGGTCGGAGCTTTTATGCTCACAACTCCAAGAGCTAATCTAGGCATGCATGCAAAAGTGGTTGCATGCATGCAAAAGTGATTGCATGCATGCAGAGGCTAAGATGAGTCCACATGTCCCTTATCCTCTAGGCATATCCTGTGGCATATCCTATAGGAATATCCTGCAACCGAATCCTGTGTCCGGAATCTTGGTAGGAATATCCTGTAGGAAAATCCTGCAACCCATATCCTGTATCCGGAATCCTGTAGGAAAGTCCTGCAACCCATGTCCTGTATCCGGAATCCTGTATCGGGTCGTGACAGCACCTCCTCCAAAAGACGAGTTCCACGAGTCTTGGGACCTGGTTTAGCAGGATAATGCCGATGGAAGGCAGCAACCTTGGAAGAAGCATGAAGTAAGTTGGATGCAGGTTCCCAAGTGCGATCAGTAGGCAGGTACCCTTTCCAATCCACCAAGTATTGGAGTTGGTGACGATGAAGACGAGAGTCAAGGATGGCTGCGACTTCGTACTCAGGTTCCGTGTCAATGACCACAGGAGGGGGAGGAGAAGAAACACGACCGGGAAGAGAAGAAGGATGATACGGCTCCAACAAAGAGGTGTGAAACACAGGATGAATTTTCACCGTGGATGGTAACTCGAGTCTGAAAGTTACAGGATTTACCTCCGCCACGATCCTATAAGGGCCCAATCGTTGAAAATCCAACTTAGAAGAAGGCCTGTTGGTGCGAATGTGTCGACGAAGAAGCCACAAGATCACCAATCTTGTATGCAGGTGCCGGCTGACGGTGAGCATCAGCATGATGCTTGTATCGTTCCTGTGCCTGTTAAAGATGAACCTGGAGATCATCCTATACCTGCCGAAGATGCTGAAGACGATCCTGTACTACGGGAGCGGAAGAAGGAGAAGCGGGAGGAGCAAAGTCAAAACGTGGATGGTGGCCTGTAAGAGTAAAGAAGGGTGTTTGTCCTGTAGATGCGTGGATGGAGTTGTTGTAGGCAAACTCCGCCATTGGAAGGAGGTCCAACCAGTTGTCCTGCTGGTAACTGATGAAGCAACGAAGATATTGTTCTAAGGTCTGAATTGTGCATTCGGACTGCCCATCGGTTTGTGGGTGATATCCTGAAGAAAGATCCGCTTTGACCTGTAGACTCCGAAGAAGCTCTCGCCAAAACTTGGACATGAATTGTGGACCTCGATCGGAAACAATGCTCTCAGGAAGACCATGATGTCGGAACACCTCGCAGATCACCAACTCGGCAGTTGTCTGACCTGTAACTGTCTTGTTGCAGGGTAGGAAATGAGCCTGCTTGGTGAAACGGTCAACAACCACAAGAACTGCATCAAATCCACGAGAAGGAGGAAGATCTGTGAGGAAATCCATAGAAATGGATCTCCAAGGAGCAGACGGAACAGGAAGAGGACGAAGAAGACCAGAGGGTGCATGATGAGGCATCTTCGACCTGCTACAAGTATCACAACTCCGTACAAACCTCTCCACAAAACCTCGCAACCCCGGCCACCAATAGTTGCGAGTCACCAACTCCACTGTCTTGGCCACACCAAAATGTCCTGTAGCCGGGGTATCATGACAATCTTGTACCACGCGAGTCCTGGAAATACCAACAGGAACGTACAAGAGACCTTCCGGTACAGGAGTCCATCCTGTATGGTGAACAGGTTGTAGTCTGGACGGGAACTGGAGGAAGAGGAACTTGCAACGTCATGATGAATGTGTGAGAACACATTCTTTGCCAAGTCATCTCTGTAGCCAACTGCGAACGGACGTCCTGTAGGAGTGTTGAATTTGCTGGAGCCTGATGAACCTGCAATGCCGCAAGCCGGAAACGATCAGGACCCAACAACACTTGCCTTTGACCGTCAAATGCAGGATCGCCCGGGCTTGGTGCAAGGTAAGAGCGCCTAGACAATGCGTCCGCCTTGCCATTCCGAAATCCGGGCCTGTAGACAATGACGAAGTCAAAACGTGATAGGAACTCTGCCCACCTAGCCTGTCGCCGACTGAGGACTCAAGCCGTTTGAAAGTACTCCAGGTTCTTGTGATCCGTAAGAACTTGTACAGGATGTGCAGCAACCTTCCAGGAAATGCCGCACTCCTCAAACGAATCCACAATGGCCTTGAGTTCCTTTGTCATGAATCTCGTAGTTGATCTCCGCCGACAGGAACTTACGAGAGTGAAAAGCTACAGGATGAAGCAACTTGTCCTCTCCAACTTGCGATAGGACGGATCCTACTGCAAAATCCGAGGCATCTGCTTCAATGAAGAAAGGATGAGAAGGGTCAGGATGTGCTAAAATCGGAGCTGTCGTGAAAACGTCCTTGAGTGTTGTGAACGCGTGTTCCGCCTTGTCGGACCAAGAGAAAAGTCCTGTGCGCTGGTGAGTTCTGTGAGTGGAAGTACACGCTTGGAGAAGTCCTGTATGAACCGCCTGTAGAAGTTTGCAAAGCCAAGGAAACATTGTACATCTCGTACCGACTTGGGCCTCTCCCACTCCACGATGGTCTTCACCTTGTGCATGTCCATGGAAACGCCAGCAGGAGAGACGATGTAGCCCAAGAACTCCACCGAATCCCTATCGAAAAAACACTTCTCCAACTTCGCGTACAGGCCATGCTCGCGAAGCCGCTCTAAAACTAGTCGTACATGCTTGTCATGTGCCGCCTGGTCCTTGGAGAAAATCAAGATGTCGTCGAGGTAGATCACCACAAACTGGTCCAAGAAGTCACGGAAAATGTCGTTCACCATGTGTTGGAACACGCTGGGGCATTGGTAAGGCCGAAAGGCATTACCGTGTACTCAAAATGTCCATACCTTGTACGAAAGGCAGTCTTCCACTCATCGCCGGGACGAATCCGTACAAGGTTGTAGGCCTCGTAAGTCGATCTTCGTGAACACCTTTGCTCCTCGCAGCCGATCGAGAAGTTCCGGGATCAATGGCAACGGGTACCGATTCCGAATGGTGACTTGATTCAAACCCCTGTAGTCCACAACCAAACGTAAACTCCCATCCTTCTTCTTGACAAAGAAGATAGGAGCTCCTGCAGGGGACTTTGAGTGACGAATGAAGCCGGATGCCAAGTTGTCCTCGATGTACTGACGAAGAACCTCCAACTCTGTGGGTGACAATGCATAAATCGGTCCGAATGGTGGAGTCTTTCCTTCCGCAAGATCAATAGGACAGTCGTAGGACCTGTGAACAGGAAGAACTGCAGCCTTGTGCTTGTCAAAAACGTCCTTAAAGTCGTGGTACTTGGATGGTAGGGAAGAAGGAGGAGAAGGAGAAGGAGAAGGAGAAAAAACAGGGAGTCGGATACAGGAAAGGTAGAAGAGGACGTAGGAGTTACTTGAAAGGCAAAAAGGTGGAAGGGGCAGGATCAGTGGCGAGTTCATGCATGGTAGTGGTAAGAACTCGGAGAGGAGAAGGAGGGAGCTGTGACTGAAAAAGAGGAAGGATCTTGGGGGATGGAACAGAAGCAGGGTAACAGAAAGAAGCAGGATTGGAAAAAACCTGTGTGGGTGATGAGTGTACAGGATTGGAAGAATCCTGTACAGGAGTCCGTGGTTGCGCAAGAGTGGAAGAAGCCTGCGAATGTGCTGACGAATCAACAGGAGGTGGATCCTGTTGAGGAGGAACCTTCGACACTGATACAGGATTGGAAGAACCCTGTACAGGACACCGCAAACTTACAGGAGTGGAGAGAGCCTGCGGATGTGCTGAGGAACTGATGAGGTGAATCCTGTCGAGGAGGAGTCTTCAACACTGGTACAGGAACAGGCACGGTCAATCCTGTAGCTTGTACTGCCTCAGATACTAAGGATGTATCCTGCACGCAGGAAGGTACAGGATTGATCCTAGCTGTTGGAGAGGAAAACGTGAGCGTCCTAGACCTCCAGTCGATCTGCGGATTTGCAACAACGAACCATGGCATGCCCAAAATGATGGGAGTCGACCGAGTCTTGATCAAGTTGAAGGAAATTGAACAGTTGAATGTGCCATACCTGCAGGAGAGAGGTTCGGTAGCATGGGTAACTGCACCAGAAGCAATTAGACGCCCATCGGCCACCTCTACAGGAACTGCACGCTTCAACTTCACCACCGAAATGCCATGTTGAGTTGCAAACGTGTCATCCATGAAGCATGCATTTGCACCAGTGTCTAACAAGGCAAACTCCATGAGCTCTCGATTATTAAGATGAATGTGTACAGGAAACTTAAGTGATGGGATGGTATGAGCAGCACCAATGGAGCCTGCACCTACGTCCAACTTCGCGGCTCCTAGACGAAGTGGACATTGGAGTTTTCCGACTGAACTTCAGCTTCACTTCACGCGTCTTGAAGTTCCTGGCTTTAATAGGACAATCTGCCACCTTGTGTCCTGCTCCACCACAATACAAGCACAGGTTCTCACTGCGACGACGTTGCTTCTCGCAGCGGAAAGAGAGCCACGCTTGGATTTCTCAACCTCCATAGGAACTACTCCAGAAGGTGGTGCAGGAACATGTACCACAGCTGCAGGATTGGTTTGCAGGAACTGTTGACGGGATCTTTCCTGACGACGCTCGAACAAACGGTTGTCGCAACGAACAGCTTGTTGCATGATCTCCGCTAATGTTTGGGCATCCGGTAACGTAAGGAGAAGGTCCTTCACGTCGTCCCTCAACCCAAAACGGAAGTGTTCGATCAATGCAGTCTCGTCCCATGGAATGTTCGTGCAAAGTTGCTGAAATTCGGATGCATAGACGGAAGCTGGTCGGGATCCTTGAGTGAGCTTCCGTAACTTCGTGCATGCAGAACGGTACTTATCAGGATCTCCAAAACAGGCTTCAAAGGCAGCCACGAAACCTTCAAAGTCTTCCATCAATGGATCGTCACGCTCCAGCAAGGGGGCAACCCAAGCCCGTGGAGATCCACTTAGTAAGGATGCCAAAAGACCCACCTTTTGAGCATCAGTCGAGTAGCGCCGTGGTTGCATACGGATCAAGAGCCGGATCTGATTCAGGAAACCTTGGAAATCGGCACGATTACCACTGAACTTCTCTGGCATGCTAACCTTCGGCTCCGAAGAAAAGTTTGATGAAGAGGGAACCACCGATGCCTGGGAGAGAGCCTGCGCAGCAGCCTTGGAGGATGCATCAGCAGCTGCATGTGCCGCAGTGGTGGAACCTTGCAGGTCGGTGACCACTTGGCGCAAAGTGGCCAGCTCATGAAGTAGCATTTGGTGCTCGTGTTGAAAACGCTCAAAATCAGCCATGATCTAGGAAAGAAAAAAGGAGGAAAATGAAGGAAAGGAATCAAGAAAAAGGTAGCTGGAAAACGGAGAACTATGAAGCAGTTACTATCAAACTGTCAAGCCACGATCCAGGAACCAGGAAGGAACAGGATTCCAAGGACAGGAAGGCTTGACTCAGGAACAGGACCGAGAGCAGGACAGGAACTGGAAATAGGAACAGGACGGATCTAGAGCAAGACAGGATCAGGATAGGATCCGGGAGCAAGACAGGAACAGGACAGGATCCCGGAGCAGGATAGGATCCAGGGGCAGGACAGGAAACAGGAGCGAGACAGGAACAGGACAGGAAACAAGAGAACAAGACAAGAGAAATTGATCGTAGTAAGACTGGTGTTGATAGTAACTGATTGTACAACAATTAGGTCGGAGCTTTTATGCTCACAACTCCAAGAGCTAATCTAGGCATGCATGCAAAAGTGGTTGCATGCATGCAAAAGTGATTGCATGCATGCAAAAGTGATTGCATGCATGCAGAGGCTAAGATGAGTCCACATGTCCCTTATCCTCTAGGCATATCCTGTGGCATATCCTGTAGGAATATCCTGCAACCGAATCCTGTGTCCGGAATCCTGGTAGGAATATCCTGTAGGAAAATCCTGCAACCCATATCCTGTATCCGGAATCCTGTAGGAAAGTCCTGCAACCCATGTCCTGTATCCGGAATCCTGTATCGGGTCGTGACAGCTGCCTTTGAAGCCTGTTTTGGAGATCCTGATAAGTACCGTTCTGCATGCACGAAGTTACGGAAGCTCACTCAAGGATCCCGACCAGCTTCCGTCTATGCATCCGAATTTCAGCAACTTTGCACGAACATTCCATGGAACGAGACTGCATTGATCGAACACTTCCGTTTTGGGTTGAGGGACGACGTGAAGGACCTTCTCCTTACATTACCGGATGCCCAAACATTAGCGGAGATCATGCAACAAGCTGTTCGTTGCGACAACCGTTTGTTCGAGCGTCGTCAGGAAAGATCCCGTCAACAATTCCTGTAAACCAATCCTGCAGCTGTGGTACGTGTTCCTGCACCACCTTCTGGAGTAGTTCCTATGGAGGTTGAGAAATCCAAGCGTGGCTCTCTTTCCGCTGCGGAGAAGCAACGTCGTCGTAGTGAGAACCTGTGCTTGTATTGTGGTGGAGCAGGACACAAGGTGGCAGATTGTCCTATTAAAGCCAGGAACTTCAAGACGCGTGAAGTTGAAGCTGAAGTTCAGTCGGAAAACTCCAATGTCCACTTCGTCTAGGAGCCGCGAAGTTGGACGTAGGTGCAGGCTCCATTGGTGCTGCTCATACCATCCCATCACTTAAGTTTCCTGTATACATTCATCTTAATAATCGAGAGCTCATGGAGTTTGCCTTGTTAGACACTGGTGCAAATGCATGCTTCATGGATGATACGTTTGCAACTCAACATGGCATTTCGGTGGTGAAGTTGAAGCGTGCAGTTCCTGTAGAGGTGGCCAATGGGCGTTTAATTGCTTCTGGCGCGGTTACCCATGCTACCGAACCTCTCTCCTGCAGGTATGGCACATTCAACTGTTCAATTTCCTTCAACTTGATCAAGACTCGGTCGACTCCCATCATTTTGGGCATGCCATGGTTTGTTGTTTCAAATCCGCAGATCGACTGGAGGTCTAGGACGCTCACGTTTTCCTCTCCAACAGCTAGGATCAATCCTGTACCTTCCTGTGTGCAGGATACATCCTTAATATCTGAGGCAGTACAAGCTACAGGATTGACCGTGCCTGTTCCTGTACCAGTGTTGAAGACTCCTCACAACAGGATTCACCTCATATCAGTTCCTCAGCACATCTGCAGGCTCTCTCCACTCCTGTAAGTTTGCGGTGTCCTGTACAGGGTTCCTCCAATCCTGTATCAGTGTCGAAGGTTCCTCCTCAATAGGATCCACCTCCTGTTGATTCGTCAGCACATTCGCAGGCTTCTTCCACTCTTGCGCAACCACGGATTCCTGTACAGGATTCTTCCAATCCTGTACACTCATCACCCACACAGGTTTTTTCCAATCCTGCTTCTTTCTGTTACCCTGCTTCTGTTCCATCCCCCAAGATCCTTCCTCTTTTTCAGTCACAGCTCCCTCCTTCTCCTCTCCGAGTTCTTACTACTACCATGCATGAACTCGCCATTGATCCTGCTCCCTTCCACCTTTTTGCCTTTCAAGTAACTCCTACGTCCTCTTCTACCTTTCCTGTATCCGACTCCCCTGTTTTTTCTCCTTCTCCTTCTCCTTCTCCTCCTTCTTCCCTACCATTCAAGTACCACGACTTTAAGGACGTTTTTGACAAGCACAAGGCTGCAGTTCTTCCTGTTCACAAGTCCTACGACTGTCCTATTAATCTTGCGGAAGGAAAGACTCCACCATTCGGACCGATTTATGCATTATCACCCACAGAGTTGGAGGTTCTTCGTCAGTACATTGAGGACAACTTGGCATCCGGCTTCATTCGTCACTCAAAGTCCCCTGCAGGAGCTCCTATCTTCTTTGTCAAGAAGAAGGATGGGAGTTTACGTTTGGTTGTGGACTACAGGGGTTTGAATCAAGTCACCATTCGGAATCGGTACCCGTTGCCATTGATCCCAGAACTTCTCGATCGGCTGCGAGGAGCAAAGGTGTTCACGAAGATCGACTTACAAGGAGCCTAAAACTTGTACGGATTCGTCCCGGCGATGAGTGGAAGACTGCCTTTCGTACAAGGTATGGACATTTTGAGTACACGGTAATGCCTTTCGGCCTTACCAATGCCCCAGCTGTGTTCCAACACATGGTGAACGACATTTTCTGTGACTTCTTGGACCAGTTTGTGGTGATCTACCTCGACGACATCTTGATTTTCTCCAGGGACCAGGCGGCACATGACAAGCATGTAGACTAGTTTTAGAGCGGCTTCGCGAGCATGGCCTGTACGCGAAGTTGGAGAAGTGTTTTTTCGATAGGGATTCGGTGGAGTTCTTGGGCTACATCGTCTCTCCTGCTGGCGTTTCCATGGACATGCACAAGGTGAAGACCATCGTGGAGTGGGAGAGGCCCAAGTCGGTACGAGATGTACAATGTTTCCTTGGCTTTGCAAACTTCTACAGGCGGTTCATACAGGACTTCTCCAAGCGTGTACTTCCACTCATAGAACTCACCAAGCGCACAGGACTTTTCTCTTGGTCCGACAAGGCGGAACACACGTTCACAACACTCAAGGACCTTTTCACGACAGCTCCGATTTTAGCACATCCTGACCCTTCTCATCCTTTCTTCATTGAAGCAGATGCCTCGGATTTTGCAGTAGGATCCGTGCTATCGTAAGTTGGAGAGGACAAGTTGCTTCATCCTGTAGCTTTTCACTCTCGTAAGTTCCTGTCGGCGGAGATCAACTACGAGATTCATGACAAGGAACTCAAGGCCATTGTGGATTCGTTTGAGGAGTGGCGGCATTTCCTGGAAGGTGCTGCACATCCTGTACAAGTTCTTACGGATCACAAGAACCTGGAGTACTTTCAAACGGCTTGAGTCCTCAGTTGGTGACAGGCTAGGTGGGCAGAGTTCCTATCACGTTTTGACTTCGTCATCGTCTACAGGCCTGGATTTCGGAATGGCAAGGCGGACGCATTGTCTAGGCGCTCTTACCTTGCACCAAGCCCGGGCGATCCTGCATTTGACAGTCAAAGGCAAGTGTTGTTGGGTCCTGATCGTTTTCGGCTTGCGGCATTGCAGGTTCATCAGGCTCCAGCAAATTCAACACTCCTACAGGACGTTCGTTCGCAGTTGGCTACAGACGATTTGGCAAAGAATGTGTTCTCACACATTCATCCTGACGTTGCAAGTTCCTCTTCCTCCAGTTCCCGTCCAGACTACAACCTGTTCACCATACAGGATGGACTCCTGTACGTTCCTGTTGGTATTTCCAGGACTCGCGTGGTACAGGATTGTCATGATACCCCGGCTACAGGACATTTTGGTGTGGCCAAGATAGTGGAGTTGGTGACTCGCAACTATTGGTGGCCGGGTTGCGAGGTTTTGTGGAGAGGTTTGTACGGAGTTGTGATACTTGTAGCAGGTCAAAGATGCCTCATCATGCACCTTCTGGTCTTCTTCGTCCTCTTCCTGTTCCGTCTGCTCCTTGGAGATCCATTTCTATGGATTTCCTCACAGATCTTCCTCCTTCTCGTGGATTTGATGCAGTTCTTGTGGTTGTTGACCGTTTCACCAAGCAGGCTCATTTCCTACCCTGCAACAAGACAGCTACAGGTCAGACAACTGCCGAGTTGGTGATCCGCGAGGTGTTCCGACATCATGGTCTTCCTAAGAGCATTGTTTCCGATCGAGGTCCACAATTCATGTCCAAGTTTTGGCGAGAGCTTCTTCGGAGTCTACAGGTCAAAGCGGATCTTTATTCAGGATATCACCCACAAACCGATGGGCAGTCCGAACGCACAATTCAGACCTTAGAACAGTATCTTTGTTGCTTCATTAGTTACCAGCAGGACAACTGGTTGGACCTCCTTCCAATGGCGGAGTTTGCCTACAAAACTCCATCCACGCATCTACAGGACAGACACCCTTCTTTGCTCTTACAGGCCACCATCCACGTTTTGACTTTGCTCCTCCCGCTTCTCCTTCTTCCGCTCCTGCAGTACAAGATCGTCTTCAGCATCTTCGGCAGGTACAGGATGATCTCCAGGTTCATCTTCAACAGGCACAGGAATGATACAAGCATCATGCTGATGCTCACCGTCAACCGGCACCTGCATACAAGATTGGTGATCTCGTGTGGCTTCTTCGTCGACACATTCGCACCAACAGGCCTTCTTCTAAGTTGGATTTTCAACGATTGGGCCCTTATAGGATCGTGGCGGAGGTAAATCCTGTAGCTTTCCGACTCGAGTTACCATCCACGGTGAAACTTCATCCTGTGTTTCACACCTCTTTGTTGGAGCCGTATCATCCTTCTTCTCTTCCCGGTTGTGTTTCTTCTCCTCCCCCTCCTGTGGTCATTGACACAGAACCTGAGTACGAAGTCGCAGCCATCCTTGACTCTCGTCTTCATCGTCACCAACTCCAATACTTAGTGGATTGGAAAGGGTACCTACCTACTGATCGCACTTGGGAACCTGCATCCAACTTACTCCATGCTTCTTCCAAGGTTGCTGCCTTCCATCGGCATTATCCTGCTAAACCAGGTCCCAAGACTCGTGGAACTCGTCTTTAGGGAGGAGGTGCTGTCACGACCCGATACAGAATACAGGATTCCGGATACAGGACATGGGTTGCAGGACTTTCCTACAGGATTCCGGATACAGGATATGGGTTGCAGGACTTTCCTACAGGATTCCGGATACATGATATGGGTTGCAGGATTTTCCTACAGGATATTCCTACTAGGATTCCGGACACAGGATTCGGTTGCAGGATATTCCTACAGGATATTCCTACAGGATATGCCACAGGATATGCCTAGAGGATAAGGGACATGTGGACCCATCTTAGCCTCTGCATGCATGCAATCACTTTTGCATGCATACAACCACTTTTGCATGCATGCCTAGATTAGCTCTTGGAGTTGTGAGCATAAAAGCTCCGACCTAATTGTTGTACAATCAGTTACTATCAACACCAGTCTTACTACGATCAATTTCGTCTTGTCTTGTTTCTTGTTCTCGTCTTGTTGTCTTGTTCTCGTCTTGTTTCCTGTCCTGTTCCTGTCTTGCTCCTGTTCCTGTCCTGCTCCTGGATCCTATCCTACTCCGGGATCCTGTCCTGTTCCTGTCTCGCTCCCGGATCCTATCCTGATCCTGTCTTGCTCTTAGATCCGTCCTGTTCCTATTTCCAGTTCCTGTCCTGCTCTCGGTCCTGTTCCTGAGTCAGGCCTTCATGTCCTTGGAATCCTGTTCTCTTCCTGGTTCCTGGATCGTGGCTTGACATCATCTTTTAGATCGTATTGCACCATTGCATGCGTTGTTAAAATCGTCAATGACTTCTTTTGTTTGGTTTAAGGATTGCAAACAGGCATTTGCAAATCTCAAAGAGTTTTTGACGACTCCTACAGTTTTGGAGTACCCGAATTACACTCGTCCTTTCATCTTGCATGTAAATGCTTTTGACATCGGCCTCGAGGGCGTATTGATGTAGAAGAGTACAAGTGTTCTTGGCCAACGACATCCCATTGCGTACATTAGCCGTACATTGTAGCTAGTAAAGGTGAATTACTCCACGACAGAAAAGGAGTGTTTAGCAGCAGTTTGGGGTTTTGAAAGCTCCATGTCTACTTGCATGGTTTGTGGATGTTGTTGGAAGGCGATCATGCAGCAGTCACTTCGTTGTTGAAGCGGAAGAATTTGATTGGTCGTACTGCTCGGTGGGCCTTGAAACTTCAAATTTACGACTTTGAAGTTGTTCATTGCCCAGGAAGTTCCATGGCTGATGCTAATGCTCTTTCTCGGGCTCCTCTTCCACCTTCTCTCTCTTCTGTTGCCCAGAGGAACCAGTTATTCCAGCTTCATAGACTTTTTGGACGAAGATTCCGTACCATCAGCAATTGTTGTGCTTGATATTTAGTGTCCACAGAATGCAGAGTTAAATTTGCCTTCTTTGGATGAGGTTCGGGAAGCTCAAAAGGTTGAGCCGTGGATTCGAAGGCTTCGTGATGGGTTTGAGAATCCTGCAACACTTGCTGATGACTTGCATTTCAGGCATTTACATTTGTAATATCGCCTTTATGATGACCTTTTTTATTTTGTGGGGACTGATCCAAATGATCCTTTGCAGTTGGTGGTGCCTTCAATCTTCATTCCACGCTTTCTCCATGCTTACCATGACTCTCCTATTCTTGGCAGGCACATGAGACATCGTCGAGTGATGGAGAAGCTGCGCAAATCTTTTTATTGGCCGGAGTTGCGAGGAGATGTGATTCGGTATGTGCGTAGCTGTGTGTGGTGCCAAGCTCGCAAATACTCCCCCATGTGCTTCGGAAGGACGGTTGGAGTCAATTGCAGTTCTCGTCCGTTTGAGTTGGTGGCATTTGATTTGATGGGACCTTTTCCGCGGTCAGCTGCTGGTAATGAGTACGTTATTATTACTTCTGATTACTTAACTCGTTGGGTAAAAGTTGGTGCTCTTGCTAGTGCGACTGCTTCTGCTGTGGTCAGTTTCTTCCTTAATCGGGTTGTGTTTCAGCATTTTTGTCCGGAGTGAATTCTCTCGGATAATGGTCCTGCATTTATGGCTGAGGCATTTAATGTTTTGACATCTCAATTAGGGATATGCCCACACTTCACAAGTGCTTATCATCCTTAGATAGATGGTTTAGTGGAACGGCTCGTCAGAACCTCAAGGGGATGATCGCGAAGTATGTGAACTTTCAACATTCGATTGGGATGGTTATTTGCCGTCTCTCCGATATGCTTATGTCACTGGAGTTCAAAGTTCCATTGGTACTTCCCATATAAGCTCTTGTATGCTCATGACTTGGTGTTGCCAACAAAGTTGGGTTTGCCTTCTCGGTTACCGCGAGCTGTTGATGCTAAATCGTGGGATCGGTATCTAACGAGCATTCTTCATTGGTTCGTGTAGAGTCAGCAGAATACTTGGGCCGTGTACAAGTAGGACAACAACAACGCTACAACTCGCATCATCGTCCTCCTGCAGAGTACAAGGTTGATGACTGGTGTTGGTTCGTTTTCCCAAGCTACAATACGTGGTTTAGCTAAGAGTCTATTTCCTCAGTGGAACGGACCGTATCGAGTGCTACGGCAAGTAGGGCCACAAGTTTATGAGGTTCGGCACGACATTTAACCCAATCCTCTAAAGGTTGTACATGTGCAACGGTTGAAGCATTTTGTGTAACGGGAATAAGTTGTGTCGCCTACAGATTCACCAATGCCTTTTTATGTTCCTCCAGATCCGAGCCCATCTACTAGAGAACCCTAACCAACTTACACCCTTCCGAGAGGAGGGATGATATAAGATCCATGTGTACGGCTGCATGTGCACATACTATTATTAGCATAGTGGATTTTGATAGCCGTCGGATTGGATTCAATCTGGACCACTCGCTCTTGTATATAAGTTAAGGTTTCTGAACTAATGAATATACACGTTTCTATATTTTTGAGCTTTCACACTGTGTATATATAATTGTATGAATAAATACTTTTACTTTATCCAACAAATACTTCATGGACTTGGTTATTTCATGTGTGATTATTTGCTTGGTATTAACATAGAAAACATAATATTTATTTAATATTAACGACTGTATATGTATACAATAAGAACATGTAAAATTAAATAATTAATAAGTCTATTTGCATGAAGTGGAAAGGATGAGCATAATTAAAGTTTTTTTTACTCTTTATAAGTAATGTTCTTATAACACACCTTTTCAAAGTCACAAGGCTGCTTAGGTGATTAATTAATTATTAATTTTTAATTAAATAAAAGCAAGTTAGTCTTGCGTTTTGTTTTCTCTTTACACATAAGGTAGTTACTATATACATTGTACATATAATATACATACCTATATGTTTATTAATACTAATCCATACGAATGTACAATATACATCTTATATATTTATAACATTTATATTGCCTTATTAATAACTTTGAGTTCCTAACAATTGTAGAAAATAACGAATTTATATATTGATATTAAAATAAATTAATAAGATGTATTTGTTTCGCTTTTTATGTAAAATAAAAAAATTTTATATTTTTTATTTAATTAGATATTTATATACAAATTAGAAAGGTACTTACAAATTTATTTTCTCATACACGGCATCAAGTGTGTGTACATGTGACAATGAGAGCGTGTTAAAATCTATAAACCATAATATATACTAAATTGCAAATAGTAATGTAAAATATATACTTAATGTGAAAAACAACATTGAGAGCATGTTAAAGTTTATTAAACCATAATATATACTAAATTAGAATGGTATCATAAAATATATATTTAGCGTGAAAAAGAACATTGAGGAAATAAAAGATATATTAACGATTCTTTATTATATTATTTCTGAACGTTCTTTTTACATTACCTCATGTTACCATTTGTAATTTAGTATATATATAGTTTAACGAACTTTAACTCTCTCTCACACCTACACTACGTGTAGTGTTTGGGAAAATAAACCTGTAACATGTGTTTTTCTAGCTTGTATATAATTAAAATATAAAAAATATTTAAATAAAAATAATATAACTCATTTTTTAATTTTTTTTATATATAAAAAAACAAGACAAATATGTATTATTAAATCCATCTTAAACATCAATATATAAATTCATACTTAAAAATTTACAACTACTATACAATGTTAAAAAACTCAAAGTTATTAACAAAAATTATATAAATGTTATAAATATATAACATGTAAAACTAAAAATCTATATTGTTGTTTTTAAAGTTAGTGTCATCGTTTGAAATAATATATGAACCTCGATCGTATAAAATATTTTCATAGATGTGTATAGATAAGTATACTAACATATATATATAATAATATATATATATATCAATGTTATACATATATAAATTAACTACATTCTGTGTGTAAAATTAAACTTAATTAAAAAATCAACAATTGATTATCTGACTCATGTTGTAACTTTGGAAGGCATGCTCCATCAGAATACAAAATAGACTAAGCAATAATAAGTGTGTGGGATGGGAGGGATGAAATAATTAAAGTTTTTAATATTTATATTTTTACTCTTTACATGTGACGAGAACATAATAATATATATACACTTTATATATGTATGTATATATATATATATAATATAATATATATATATATATATATATATATATATATATTGCCATCGTGTTGCTATATTAAGCATTAGACCGAATCTCATGCATGGGCTTAACTATTTCAACCCACTTATTATCCTTAACTTCATGAGTTTTTTTTAAGTTAGACCTTTAAAACAGACCAAGAATTTCTACACGGAGCAACTGAAGAGATGCAGGGAGATTTCATAGGCAAGTAAGCTACATAACCAGATGCTTCAGAGTGGGATCAATTTAGAGAAGGATAGGTTCCTCGCGAATCTAACTCTGGATATGTATGGCATTTGCGGATAACAGACTGTGCTCGTAAGGTTTTGATGCAATTGCTGATAAGAACAACTTCTCATGGACTCTTATGCTTCGTGCTTATGTGCTTAATGGACGTGATAAGCATTGTGTTCATCTCTTCTTTGAAATGCTCCTTGAAGGTATTCAAATGTATAAGTATACTGTATACACACTGATACGTATAGTTCAGGTGTCCGGCCAGATTCATATATTCTGAGCATCGTGATCGGAGTCTGCTCTCTAGAACAGGAAGAAGAATACACAAAGATGTGATCGACGGTGGAGGATATTCCAACTTGGTTGTAGAGAACTCTTTGATGAGTATGTATGTCAGGTATTGGAACTGCTCGGGAATTGTTTAAAAGTATGCGGGAACGGGATTCTGTCTCATGGAACACTATACTTACTGCGAATACCAGGAACGGGGATTTTTCCCGAGCAATAATTTTATTCCATGAGATGCTTCAGGAGGGTGTTGAACCACCGAGAGTACTTTTGTTGGAGTTTTAAGTGCGTGTTCGATGTCCTTTGACATTGAACGAGGCAAAATCATTCACCGACAGGTGCGTGCATGTCCGCGCGCGCGCGCGTAACAAACGTACATAAATGGTAGTAAACTAAGGCTTCAACCTTCTTCTGCAGTATATACAGTTAAATAGAGCCACCGTAATGGATGCACTGGTAGTATATGTCTGTCTGTCCTCTCTCTCTCTCTCTCTCTCTCTCTCTCTCGAGAGAGAGAGAGAGAGAGAGAGAGAGAGAGACTAAGATTGCATACATATATATACACGTTAAGAACTGCAAAAGGACACAAAGTTGCAGACACATGCTTATTATTATTTATCCACTAATCACTATTTTAACAGGTAATTGAGACTTCTGGTTCGTTGTAGTGGCAAACTGCCTTGTGAACATGTATGGGAAATGCAATCAAGTTTGTGAAGCAAGGAGGTGTTTGATTCAATGAATGTTCGTATTGTTTCTACATGGAACTCAATGATTTCTGCATATGCCCGAAGCGGCCAAGGTTTGTGTGGTGTGTGTGTGATGTGATATGTACATGTAATACTGATATGTACATACATATATGTTAAACAAGGTCGTGAAGCAATTGAACTATTTGAGCAAATGGATATTGAGCCGGATGAGGTGACTTTTCTTGGAGTATCTCTGCATCTACGGTATTGAACAAGGGAGAAAGCTTCACAAGCGTGCTGCAGACATGGGATTAGATAGAAATGTGCTCCTTGGCAACCTTCTTATCAGGTTGTGTGTGTTGTGTGTGAGAGAGAGAGAGAGAGAGAGATTACTATATACTAGGGATACATCTAATATATGCCTGCTCATATACTGTACATATACGCAGCCACTTGTATACATGACCTCCTATGTATGTTTGTCTACTTTAGCACAACCTCCTGTGTAAGTGTGTGTATACGTGTGAGATATTTATTTGATTGTATTTTAGTTTTTATGGGAAGCTTGATGGAGGACTGGAAGATGCGAAGTGTGTTTTCTACAAAATGCGTGAAAAAGATGTTGGTTCATGGAATGCACTTATTGCAGCATATGCCGGAGCTGGTCATCCAAGAGAAGCCCTTGAGGTAGTACTACATTCACAAGCACACACATGCATATATATAAGAGTGTTGTGTTGTGTTGTTGAGAGAGAGAGAGAGAGAGAGAGAGAGAGATGATGATGCCAATGTACTAATATGAATCCTTTTCACGAAATGGACTTGGAAGGTGTCAAGGCAGATTTAAACACGTTCACAAGTACTTTAGACGCATGTACCCAGCTTGAAACAGTTGATGAAGGTATTTACACACCCACACATAGACACTCCAAACAAACCACAAACACACGCACATGCGTGTACATTTTTAGGTGAAAATCTCCACCGTCGATGCAAAACATGAATATAATGGATGAGACGGCACTCATTAATTTCTACGGGAAGTTTTCGCATTTTGCGATGGCAAGAGAGATTTCCGAGGCTTTATCAACGTAATAATGTACATTGACACACATTACACACACATAGATATATGTATATATGTGCTTTTGCGTCTGATATCTAGGAAACACACACTCCCACACACACAGAGTATATACAACACATAAGCTCCACTAACGTGTGTGTGTATGCAACATACTTTTTTGTTACAGTAGTAAAGACATTGTTGTGTGGAATGCTATGCTGTGGCATATGCAAGATCTGGGAATATAAATGAGGTACTGGGGACATTCTATAGAATCTGTTTGGAAGGAATCCGTTACGATGACACCACTTTCGTTAGTCTGCTGAATGCGTGCAGCCACTTCGGTTTGTTTAACGACGGTCATCAATACTTTGTGCGGATTTCTATTGATTATGGTTTGTCTCCAACTGCAGGTCCGTATGTGTGTATAATATATATATATATATATAGAGAGAGAGAGAGAGAGAGAGAGAGAGAGAGAGAGAGAGAGACGTTTATATAGATACATTTAACAAACAAAACACACGCACACGCACATATTACAGGTGTTTAGTTGATTTGCTGGGAAGAGCAGGGCAACTAGGTAAAGTTGAAGAAGTAATTCAGAATATGCCTTACTGCATAAACTATACGAGCTGGATGGCTTTGCTTGGAGCTTCTAAGCTACAGGAGAATACAGAATATGCACATTGGTAATTCGTATGTGTATATATACATGTATATATGTATACGTACTTGTGGTTAATTTTATTTTATGTAGGGCTGCTGACCAGATGTTGAAGCTTGACTCACGAGACGCTTCCATATACACTCTGCTGTCCAATATGCATGTTCTTTAGGTAAAGTCACCCCGTTAACACGCGCACACAGAGTGTAAGAAGTATATATATTTATTAACAATAAGTTGTTCACATGTAAAACTAATTAAATTTTGATTAATTATAAGGAAAATTACTCCCAAAATGTCTCTTATTTTGCATAATAAATTATTTAAAAAGTTATGGCATTTACTAACATTTGCTTATTTAATTTATTTCAATCCAATTTGTTATAAATATCATTCTATTTCATTCCAATTTGTTATAACAAATTACATATCTATTGTACTTTGATTTATTTTATAAAAAATAATAACAAAATATTTCATTAGTTTTTAAATAAAGTCATTAGCATTTGGGTTTGGTTAAATAAATTTTATATTAAACATTGTTAGAAATATTTTATGTTATAATTTCTAATGACTAAAATTTAAAATATTAATATTAACATTAAAGTTAAAATGTGTTTTGAATATTTTTAAGTTAGTTTAAGTTTTTCTTGTTAAATTATAATTATGTGTATAAGAGTTTCTGGTTTTGATTTAGGAAATAAGAAATCTCGATCAAAGTCATTTTTAAAGAGTATTGAAGTTTGATAAGAGTAATTATGTAAATATAAAAAATTTTAAAGGTAAAAATGTAATTATTAAATATATGCAAATAAGATAAATTTGAGGGTGTAAATATAATTTTCTCTTGATTTTATCACTTTAAAAGAGTATTAGTTTAAATTTAATAAATAGTATTAGTACAGTAATTATATTATATTAATTAAATATATCTAGTGTCTACATAAAATATCTATGTTTTCTGTTAATTAATAAATGTATATATTTTATTTATATTGGGAAAATTATCAAACTGACCATTTAGTATTATATAATTCCCAAATTATCTAGGTTGCCCCTAATGGTGAAATTAACTTGCATAATTAGTGGTAAATATACTCAAGGTCAATTTAGGAAGTTATTTAAAAATAAATTATTTTATTGAGTGATTTTGCTACCTTCCAAAATAATTTTGTTTTTTACTAAGATGTATAATATTTTAGTTTAAGAGTTTAAAACACGTGCTTTAGTAATTTTATGACACAAGTACAGTGAAACCTTTATTATAAATTAAATCTCTAACTTAACAATAAAAAGTTAATGATTTAATAATATTAAGCCTTAAGTATGGATATTGAGCAAAGTTAAAAATTGTAAAACTATGTTATATAATGAAACAAAAAAAAAAGGACTACTTTATAAAATTATGTTTAAGTATTGATTAAAATGTTATTATCTTTAATGTTATTGATCTCATTTCCTCCTTAACTTAATACAGTGCCTGAAAATATAAATAATATAATTATATGCTAGACTTGACTCTGCATATTGTATCAGAACCATTATTTTTACTAAAATAATATGTATTCGTGTTTCTCAATGGTGAAAATTTTAAATATATATATTTAATGAACTCCATGTACAAAATGAAAAGATGCTTTAAAATTTAATTTAATTATAAGTGTTTTTGTATCTTTTTAACCTAAAAAGAGGGTTAATATAATGTTATTTTTAAGTATGAAGTCTTAAATATATTTTGAGTTAAGTGTTTTAAATCACTCATGTATATTTGTTAACATTTATTTTAATTTACCTACACTTATAATTGAGAGTGAACATTTAAATCATAGAAACAAAATAATAATGAATTGAATACTTTATAATAATTACACATTTGTTTGCTAGAACATTCGTTCGTGTGTGTATTATTTATAAGGATTCCACTTAGTATATAATAAAGATATTAAATTCATAAGCATTTTAAAAATTTATTAAATAAAGTTTTTTAATTTAAATATATAAAAGAGTGTGTACAAACGAAGATTTATCTTAACTTGGGTGGAAAGGAATGATTTATTAGATAAATCATTTAATTTAAGCATATATATATTTGAAATTTTATAACTTTATATGCTAAGATACTAAATAACACATCTTATGTTAAAATCTAAATCATTTTGAATGGAATGTTCTTGTAAGGTTTATTCTTACCTTAAAAAATTAATATTGTAAAATGTAATATGTATGAAATAAATATCTTAATGATAACACATTATTTATATTTATATTAAAAAAAAAGAGAACATAAAAATATTTAGTTTCATTACTACAATGCTTGTGCATACTTGTTAAACACAACATACCCTTAAAAAAAACCATATACATGTTTACATGTTGAGAATTATTAGTGCATTGTGTAAATATGTAAATCCCCTTACGCAAATACTTTTTTCAAAAAAATTTAAGAGTAACATTTTATTTAAAAGCCTTTTACATCTGGTGTTTAAATCGGTGACTATTCTGTGCGCTATTCTGTAAGTGTGTTGCACATTAGGAGTGCACAATTATATGGAATATACTATGAATATTCTTTTTAAATCACTCTTGTGCTAATGACCACATATTTAAATTTGATCTCCCTCATTTGTATGTGAATTCGTGACACATAGGTTCCTCCAGTGTTGAGGTTTAGTGTCAGAAGGGTTTAGACTGACAATTGTTTTTGACAAATTTTTTTTGTTAATTTGTTAATCAAAATGATGTGTTTAATTGCTAGATTATTTGAAGCCAATCAATATAGTATTTGAATATGTAATTCATTATCTAGCTTGATTTTCACAATAACACACATAATTTTTTTCATAAAAATTGATGAATTGATTGCACAAAATGAATTACAAAAAATGCATTTGAAGTATATATATACACTATATAATTACAAAAGGGCATTATTATCCTAATTTAATATACTTCCATAGCTATATAGTAAATACCTATCATTTGTTTTTCTTTTTGGCACCACCTTTTGGTTTCTTTGGCTTTGGTTGCTTATCATCACCTGTGGACTATGTAGAAGATTGAGTCCTAATTGGTTGTTCTTCAAAGGCAATGCATTTAGTTGTTTTCTTCTTGCTTCTCTTATGTGAAGTATCTAAATCTTCCTCACATGCAGTACCAGGGTCTTGTTTCTTGCCACTCTCTTCTGCCTCTAAATGCTTTCTTTTTTCCCACCTCTTCGCATCTATCTGCCACATCATCTCTACCATGTCATCTGTCTTCGCATGTGCCATGTCACCTTTGCCTCTATCAAGGGGGCACAACGAAATTCGAGTGTAGGTCAACGAGCTTGACCAAGATTCATGAATGTGCCATGTCACCTTTGCCTCTATCAACGGGGCACAGCGAAATTCGAGTGTAGGTCAACGAGCTTGACCAAGATTCATGAATATTCTTGAATATTCGTTGTTATGTACGATTTCCGTCTAGATATTCTTGAATATTTTGTACGAAATTTTTTTTATTGCCAAGTGTACACATGATTGGACCTTACAAAATCTTTGAGAATATTCTAGTGCGATGGCCGCGTACAAAATATGGTAGTATATTTCCGTTGTATTTGAAGCAAATATAGGTTAAATTACTTAAAAATATGCTAAGCATAAAATTACCATCAAAATTTATATTAAAAATTATAAGTATAAAATTGAAGCTATTTGAAAACAAACCAAACACATTACATAGATGGTGGAAGATGGAAGATCCTAGCATCAATAAAGAACTCAATTCACGGGGTGCAAGTGTACGACGTTGCAAATGCTTGACAACTCGAGGATCAGCTCTTAGTACACGCTTGTAAACAAAATACATATGTTTGCAAGGCACCCATTGACGACCATTGCAGAACTCCGAGCATGAACAAGATGGTGTGCTGCAAATGACAACCCAAGCAGATGTATGGTTGTTCTCACATACTCTGAAGCGAATGCATGTTGGAGGATCAACCACGTCAACTTCTGCGACATATGCTCCCATTGTCAGACATGCTTCAAAACTTACCTGCTGTTTCTTAGACATCCTTGAAGGTGTTCTTGTTGCACGACCACTTGCAAGAACAGGAGGCATAGTTACGAACACGAACACGAGCCTTAGATTTCAGGAACCCGATCACACACGATGGCTCACGAATATTCTAGTGAATATTCTAAGAATATTCTAATTTTAATTCTAGAAATATGCTACTTGCCAAAGCAATGATGAACTACATTCAGATCCGTCTAAAAGAACTCACCAGAATTGAGGGTCTTCTCCAGTTCAAATCCGTTGAATATCAAACAAAATGCTGGCTCTGCAAAATGTCGCCTTGATCGGAGCCGCACCACAGCTCCTTTTGCTCAGATCCGTATGGCATCAATTTGTCACTTATGAACAGCATGAGATCTGTAGAATCCCGTAGAATGAAGATGAACTCACCAGATTCAACAAGCCCTAGAAAATATTATTGCGTGTGCCCTAACCCTAAGTTGGTGTTACGAACACAAGCCGTGATCCCAACAACCACGGCCAGGATCATGGCCCATGTTCGTAACAGTATATATTGTTCATGAACACGACCGTGGAAACATGACCCATGGCCGTGTTCATGAAACATGGTGAACACGGCCGGGATCCCGGCCGTGTTCGTAACTATGATAGGAGGTCCATGAAATTTTGCAGGGGGTGTTGAAAATCCAATGACTCCAACAGGAACTAAAGGAACATGAGGTGTTGAAAACCTGGCACTCCTGCATGAGCTGAAGGAAGCCTAGCTAGCATAAAACCCGATTTGCCAGATCATTGATCCCACACCGCTATCAGCTTTGTGCCCACTTGAACTTTCCAAATCGAGGTAGAAGCTGGCAAAGAAACAATAGTTGGTCTTGGATGTCTGCTACAGAGCATGTTTGTTGGACAAAAATACATCATTTGACATTCTTCACTAGTTTCTTTGTCGTTGTATCTAATCCTTCCGAAAAAACAAGGAGCAGCCACTCGATTACCACTAGGACTGATCTTTTTGTCATAAGCACTCCACTGGCCTCTTGAAGAGGGAAAGCCTGCCAAACATTTCATAGAACTTCTTTCACCGCATCTTCTAATCGCCCATTATCCATGTGTAACATCTTGTTCTTCAACCAGAACCTATTCTTCATGTTTTTTTGCAACATGAAAATCCAATCGTCGCTTCCGTCTACATTGTGTTGGAATAACATGTTCGCTATAGAAGATGTCCGATCGGTGGGATCGTTCAACCTCATACCCCATATTTCTTTCCACAGTGCGATGTTCAACATTGTGGTAGCCACAAAAGCAGTATCTTGCATGCTTGATGGAGCAACATTTTAACTAAGTTGATGATAACCTTTACTATAGGTGTTGTTGAGTTAGAATTTGACATTCTTCTCTTGAACCTTGTAGCTCCTCTAAAGTCGGCCCGAAACCACTATACCTTCTATCTCTAAAAGCCTTCACATTGTCGCATTGATTCAGTCAGGTCGTGGATACAATGAAATGTATTTTGAATCTCTAGCCCTCCTCCATCTTCCGTGAACAGACTTCGACTAGTTTGTCATGGGCACAACCCTTGCCAGCATTCTCCGGCATGCTTTCAAGAACAACATTTGAAATATGATTCTTTGTCTTTCCCACCATGAAAACCACGTCGCATAACTCCAACATCTTGCACATTTTCATTCCAAAAGCGGAAAAGATTATTTTCAATTTCTTCACGATCAGTTGTTGATGTGGCTGTTGGCCATGATCTCAAAAGTTGAAGATGTTGTTTTTGATGTTCAAGAGGGACCCACTTCCTTGTCACACGTTGTATGGCTTGTTCATAGTGAAAGATACAGCTCCGTTCACGTCCAGGAATTTCTTGGCCATTAAAGAACACATTCCTAATTGCTTGCCAGATCGCTCCTGCTTCATCAGACATAAACCCAAGCGAACTGCACATTGTAGATTCCCTTCTCGGAACAGACATCCAACATAGCACGAAAAAACTTCTCCACAGCTCCATCCTTTGTCTCTTCATGTCACTGTAAGCAATGGTGGATAATGCACACTATAAAATAATCAAAGAGTTAAGCAAACACAAAAAGATAACATCTTACTTTGGGTCGTAAACATGCAATGCCAGAGTGATCCACTTATCAAACACGGTGTGTGATCAAGTAGAACCCAACTCTTCTGCAAAGGGCCAAGAGGAGGTTGGCACATCCTTACATAATCGATTCCAGAACCTGGCCCTGAAACCATCATTCTTAAAAACTAATGCATGGTCGTCTGAACCATAGAAATTCATCCAGGATAGTGAATCACGTGGATGAATGGGATAACAACCTTCATTTCAGCTCCAATAATCCATCAATATTCTCTGGCATTTCAGCAGCAGTTCTCTTTACGGACGCTACCCATTGACGAACTCTGCATCAAAGGTATTATCAAAGAATGCTAGCACAAAGTAAAACTCTAATTGTACCTTCGATTGTTTGATAACTGCAATGATCCATGAGCTTATCCCAACTTCCAGGCTCAGAATTATCTAATAGGAAACCAAAGATAGCATTTTACATGCTGCCATTTCGATGACTTTAGACTAGCTCTGGGAGTTCTTTCTGTTGCATTTGGAGCCAGATGCATTTCTTCTTTGTTCGATGCAGAAACACCATCACCCACTGGATGTGAATGTTTTCCGTGGATAAACAATCTAGTCTTGGTTATGTCGTATGGGAAAACACAGAATGCCACAACAGGACAAACTTTAAGCACAATGGATTTTCTTTACAGAAAAAACATGTAATCCTTTTGCAGTTTGTGATTGAAGGTGGGGAAACAATACATCTTTCCATTTAGTGCAGTTAGAAATTGCCTTAGAAGTAGGGCAGTCCGGGTTGATACAGCAAAGGCTCTCAACACATTGCTCCTGGACACCCTCGCTTGAAATTCCATTGCTGGTCATTCCTACAGTCCAGGTATGTCCATCCTCTTTCGATTCATTCCTTTGTATTTGTACTCGGAAGGAGGGAGCTCAAAAATGACATCCTCATCATACGCAACAGGCAATTCATTTGTATGAATGATCATGGAGCCCTCAATAAGAATTCTTCCCTTTTTCCAGGTATTAGAAGTGAAAAGGTCCTTCAATGTTGAGTATTCAGAGTCAGAAGCAACGACAAGCTTAAATAATGGTCCCCATCCGGTAACAAAACATATCCAGATTATCCTTCCCCCTAGCATTGGTCCTCGTTTATTTCGATCTCTAAAGCAGATTGCCCATGGAGAAGTTTAAAAAGGCGAACACTTTGCCAATCAAAAATGCCAAAGAGCTTTCTGATCTGATTATTAAGAACGATTCCAACACCATTTATCATAGGAACATCGTGATCCAAATTACCGTAAACAATCCTGGCCATTGTGCAAACAATTACCACAAATGTAATAGAAAAACAACAGCATTACCTAATCATCTTTTGGTAAATATCCAAGAATTCACAATCATGACTCAACGTGGACAGATATTTAATTCGAGGAAACGTATAGATCTTAGATGCTAATATAGTGTAGCACTTCACGTAAAGATAAAGCAATCTTTATTGCCTTTTAAATAAATGTGTGTCTAATCTACATTCATCTGACATATTTATTTATGATTTATTTAGACATTATCAATACATATTTTTACACGAATATTTGTTTAATTATATAATAATATATTTTTTAACATATAAATCATTACTTAAATATGTGTTTGTATTTGTATCCTTTTGTATAGTACGTTATTTATCGTAAGTATTGTATATATTGTTGCATAGTTTGATTAAACATAGTTTATGGTTAAGGGTCAAAGGGTTAAGGGTTAGGTTTTAGGGTAAAGGTTTAGGGCTGGCCACTCTTCTTCTCCTACGAGAGGGCACTTTTGTTTTTTTTTTCGCAGCCGCTCTTGTTCTCCATTTGTGGCAACAAGAGGCTAGTGTGAGCGTCACGGCGACATGGCTGCAAGTAAAATCTTATGTATGTGTGTGCAAATTCAGCAGCAATTTCTTTGCATGTATGTGTGAATTTAGTAGGATTTCTCTCTATTCACGAACGCACACAAACATACAGACACCCCACCTCTTCGGCAACATGAGTTCTTGCCATTTTCGGTAGGATTTTCTTGCCGAATTTGGCAGGGAATGCGTGTGTGTGTGTGTGTGTCTATATATATAAATACATACTTAAAAAGACTTGTTTATATTATATAATATAGTCTTAGTATTCGTTATATATTAACAAGTCTTATATATATATATATAATATATATTATACTTACTAATATATATGTATAAGTATATGAATTTAAAACTTGTATATATGAAATGACGCTTTTCCGTTTGTATATACATACCTGTGAAGAGATATGAATATACCCATATTCGGAATCTCTCTCTCTCACACAGACACATCACAAAACACAAACAACATTGCACACACACACACACACACAAGCAACATTACACACATACACACACAAGTAACATTATATAATGAGCACACACAAACAACATTACACATGTACAAATATGTGTGTGTGTCGTGCGTGTCCATATATATTGATAGGCATACATAGTGTGTCCATAAATTAGAACAACTCACACACACACTCTTATTAGTTGTTGTAATTGCAGAATGAGGTAAAGACAGAGTAAAAGACTATAAGATAAATATAAGACTTTGATAATTCAGGAACATATCGTCCAAGAAGCTCTTGCAGATATGGCTCAAAAACCTCGTGGCAAGAAAGGAGGCCGAGAAGGTGCCACAACTGCAGCGCGAGGAGATGATGTTGACGAACACTGAACCTGTGGATAATTTGCAAGTAATTGATGAACATGCTATGGTAATGCCTAGAGATAGGGAGATCGCAGGAAGCTCTGCAGAACACGGTAATGCAGAGGAAGTATCGGACATTGATCTTGGCAGTAAAGCGTTCAACAAGAAGAGGAAATTGGATGCTTTTGAGGATGTTGCCGAATCGTATGCAATTCCAGAACGGCTGACACTTGAGGCTCCATCCAAGCTTTTTCAGGATCTTGTTATTTATTATGACACGGATATTGACACATCGCTACAAGGAAAGACCACTACGTTCCAGTTGAGCTTGGCGAGCCTCCGCGTATCCCGGTTCACAGGTTGCTCCCACACCAACGTTTGAGGAATGTCACTAAGGACGGCGTGAAAGACCTTGTTGGATGGATTAGAGTTAAAGGATTTTAGCAAAAGACATCAGTGTTCACCTTATCTTTTGGACCATAGCTGAGTGTAGACAAACACCGAAGCTAAAATGAGTCAGAAGCATAGGTCAATAGAGAGTTTGAAGCAGATTTGCATAAGCTAGCATTTTCTGTGTGGTACTGGTTTTTTGAAAGATGCAAAGTTTTTGGGTGGGATGGGAATCATCGTCGGGTTGCTTTGAACACTCTACTTGTGAAGAGCCAGGCTTGAAATGGACTTTGTGTGTACGTGCAACACTCATAGCATCCACAGCGCAAGAGGAGAAGAGACTGATTGCTGCTTGCAATCGGTTGAATGAGTAAGTGACTTGTTTGTTTCATTATTTAAATACTAAACAAATGTTGTTTCACACAACAATTCCGTAAGAACTGCAAGGTGTGAATGATCGTTGTAGGAACCACACGAGCAGTTGCAGATCATTTTACCGATCATGTTCTTCGCGGGATGCCGGAGGAAGATAAAAAAGCTGTGGAAATGTGGAGATTGAATAGAAAAGAAGACGTTTGGTATGAGTATCCAAAGATGACATTGGTGAAGATTTTTTAGAAGGTAATCTTTTCTTCTTCTTTTGATCGTTTTTTGATTTTCGATTTCTTTTGCAGAATCAACTGAAGCAACAAATCGTTACAAAACTTGCGAATAGGAAACCAAAACTAGACAGAATCTCATATCCTCTCCAGCGTTTATAAGACATTCACAATTCGGATGAACAAATTCCTCACCATTGCTGATCCGGAGGTCAGGGAAGATTGGTTCAAGGTGATCATAGATATCACTATCAAACCATTAACAAAGCAAATAACTCTGGAGAAGCTTCAAATGCTCGCAAAGTCCCAGCTTCCTTCCAATATTAGACTTGGTATTATGTAGTGGCTATAAATAAAATTTAAAGGACTAATAAATAATCAAAACTTAAAATGGCACCATATATCCTTGGGAAGCTTGTGCACATTCAAGAACGTGGCGTTCTTGAGAAGCTAGTGAACATGACGGAGAAAGACAAGAAGGAAGGTGTCACCGGCTGGCTTGACAACGATTACATCAAGTTTTTACACATCTTTACTTACTGGTTCTGTCATAGTTCTACCTAGTGAGTTGATTACCTAGGTAAAGATAGTGGGATATGTGGGATATGTGGGCAAAAAGACTCAAGCGTAACTAAGTCATCATGACCAAGGGCCCTCTCATAAACACCAATTGGCCCTTTGCCTAGTTGGCATAAGGGGAGAGGGAAAGGCTCTGACATTTGGTATCAAAGTGGTTTAGGGGATAAACTTTGAGTAAAGCTCACACCACTAAGGTTGGCGCACTTGTCCTTGCCTAACTAAACCCCTCGATCACATGTGTATAGCCAAGCGGCTCTGTGATTACCTTTGGCCAGATTGACATGTGATGCGAGTACAGCCAGCGAGCTAGATGTGAGCCAAGCATGAGTAGAAACGCCTTTGGCTGTACCTTCTGGAGGAAGGGCATGAGTAGAAACACCTCTGATTGCACCCTCTAGAGGAAGGCATAGTAGCAACCACAGACCCCCTAACTAAACCCCTCGGTCACATGTGTACAGCCAAGCGGCTCTATGATCGCCTCTGGCCAGATTGACATGTGATGCAAGTACAGCCAGCAAGCTAAGTGTGAATCAAGCGTAAGTAGAGCCAAGCGTGAGTAGAAACGGCTCTGGCTGCACCTTCTGGAGGAAGCGCATGAGTAGAAATGCCTCTGGTTGCACCTTCTGGAGGAAGGCATAGTAGCAACCCTTTGGGTTTGTGGATGAGGGCATCCACTTTTTCAAATGGGTGAAAAGTGTCATAGTTCTAACCTGGTGAGTTGACTACATGGGTAAAGATTGTGGTGAGTTGACTACTTGGGTAAAGATTGTGGGATATGTGGGATATATGGGCAAAAAGACTCAAATGTAACTGAGTCATCATGACTAGGGCCCTCTCATAAACACCAATTGGCCCTTTGCCTAGTTGGCATAAGGGGAGAGGGAAAGGTTGTGACAGGTTCCAGGTAATTTAGTATTTATATTTTCCATTTTTACTTGTTTTATTATGCCAGGTCGGGGAGGCAGTTAAAGAGCTTCTGGTTGAGCATGGAAGTAGTTACGTTGATGAATTTATGGCCTGGTATACGAAGATGCACAATGAAATCAAGTTGGGTATGTACCAGAGCATGCTCGAGAATGAGTTCAGTGCGACAATTCCACCTTCTCGACTATTTGAGTTGGAAAAGTTTGCGAAAAGAATGGTATTCAGGCAAGTCTTTTTTTTTTTGTTTCTTTATAGATTTTTATTTATTTTTGTAGGTTTTTTTAATGGAAAAATGATGCACTCCCTGAAGATTTCAAAGAGTGGATGGATGTTGCCAAGGATTCTAGCATGTGGAGCCAGTTATTATGTGATATCAGTGATTACGAAGTGGAACACTGTCTTTTCTGGCTGGATATCCTTCTAGTGACTGTCCCAAATGGGAGATGGCCAGCTATAAGATACACAAGGATGATTATTATGGAAGAATGATAGTGTTGCAAGAAAGCTCCATGTGAAGATGGATATCAGGTTTGCCAGATCGGCAAGCAAGGTCAACAAGGGACATGCTTCTTCTTTAGCCCCATCCTTCATCTCGGTTGGATTGGAAGAAGATGATATGTTGAGGATGGTGATGCCTGATAAGGGAAACGGAAGCTGGGAAATTATTCATGCAGATTCAGAGAACCTTGCAGTCTAGTACTTCAAAGTCGGAAGGCCTTTTCCGCTAGGATTGAAGGAGCTTGAGGATTGGATCGTGAGTCACAAGTCAAGTTGGACTATTCATGTGTTTGGTGCGAAGCCTCCACCGAAATGCATCCAGGAAGCTGTTGATCTCGTTGTCATCGACCTGCCTACCGGATGCGTTGCTGAGGCAAGCGGGATGGTGGATCAATACACAAAGTTCTTGGATGCTTTGCTAAAGAACTTGGTGAACCTTGCTTTCGGGATACTAGATAGAGCTGGCCACGTGGTGGTGTTTGTGCTACCGGATGATGTTTCAGCTTTGAAGAACACTACAGAAACTTGCAAGCTAAAGTTTCTGCAGATGAGTTATGTGCACACAACAAGGTCTTGGGGATACTGTTTCTCTAGAAAGGTAATTCTTCTTTTTGAGAATGTCATTTTCTAATGTTGGTTTTTTTAGGAAAGCATCATTGCCATGTGTATTTTTGGTTCCCCCTACTCTAAGGTTGTGAAGAACAAGGAGATCTTGGACACTCGCTACACTCTTCTTCTTGACGAGCGGATAGAAGCAAAGCAGAAGTTGGTTTCGAAGTTAGAGGAGTAGTTATCCATGGTGAAGTCCCTAGTGATGGTTCTGTTGTAAGCGGTTTATGCCCCGTTTAATGAGGTACATGACAAGGGTAAGGCCATAGGAGATGAGCATGTGGTTGAGCTGCTGAAGGAGAAGCGGAATGTTCCAGAATCTATTCCATCCTAGAATATTCCATCTCTGCCAATTGGGTTGGTAATGGAGGATATAACCGGTGAACCAGCTTTCGGAATTGGGAGCGAGGACATGACTATGGCATGCGAATTGAAGTTCCCACGGCATCAATTCAATCCGCCACCCTTTCAGCAATCACCATGGCAAAGGTGCATATAGAGCAGCGGATCGCATAACATGCAAGTCAGTGGTTTCCAATTTGAGGAAGAAGATCCACACCAGCAGCAACAGCATGAGAGGGTGCACATGTAGATATATCTTTCAAGTGTCGGAGAGCGTTTGCAAGGAAGGACACATAGGCTACAAATATCTAGGTGCAATTCGTTGTGGCAAACCTTTTCAATCATTTGGTCAACGCAAGAACTGGCATCCAATGACTGATTATTCAAGCGGTGGAGAATGTTATGGCACCAAAAATGGCGATGATTCAAGGCGTACTTAACAAGGGGGTGCATCATCTAGGGAAACCGTGTACACCTAGTCCAATTGTGGAGATCAAGCCTACACCGACAATGCATGAGCCAATGACATTGTTTCAAAGGCTTGTGTGAGCTTGAGACGAAAGTCAATAGACTATGACTGTCTTGACAATGGTAGTTGATAATTCTAGCATCTTCAAGAGGAAAACGAGCAACTTATGAAGGAGATGCATGCTTTTCATCTCCAGGTTGCAATGATATATACAGCAGCAAGGAGAAGGCATAGTTTCAGAAGTATAAGGAACATGAGAAAGTTGAGTATCATGAGGATACTCAGGACGTGTTGCCATGAAGACACAACAACAAATAAGGAGTGGATAGTGTTAAAGGTGGAATATTAGGAACATAGGACATCCTATGTGGAGAGAATAAGGGTTAGAAGGTCCGTAGGTAGTTTGGAAGAAAGGCTACATAGGAAAGAAATCCTTATCGAGAGGAACAAGATGAAGGAAAAGGAAAAGGACATCTCGGGACGTAGAGAGTGGGTATGTAAAGGTAGTTAGGGCAAGAGTAGGGGTCTTCTATTCATGTTCAAAATAGAAGGTGCATATTATATAATCTTTGTATAAAATTTATATATATTTCCAATGGATATGTCAACAAAGCAATAGCCAAAATTCATTCTTGCCTTTGATTTTGGAGAGCAGTCTTGGTGGCACAAACATGAAGTAAATTGATATATGTACTTTGAGGGATGGAAAGAAAAGTGTATAGCATTTTCTAACTATTCCGAGAAGGCAACGGTTAAATAGGAAAATGTAAGTTTTCCTGTTTAACAATAAACATTCTAAATTAAGTGATAAATTCCAAACAGTGCTTTGTAGTGATGTTCCAGTTTAATATATACTCTAACATTATTAATTAATTAATTTAATTTGATTTGATGATCTTCTCATCTCATAATAAAATGTTCTTATAAGAGCGGCAATTAAACATGTGAGTTAACCTATTTCACTCAAAATATAAAAATTTTGACCCTCCACCTATTTAATTATATTTTAAGTAAATTTAGTCAAAATTTAATTTATTAAATTTTGTAACCACATTTACCCAACATGTTGCTTTTAGTAAACGGTTGTCAATGGCCAACCACTGCCTCTGATTATCCTTTAGAAATCAAGAGTGTACAAAGGCTGAAATTTTGAGGAAGGTCAAGAACGATCAGGATTACTTTGAATCACAGCCTACATTTGGTGTCTGATGTGGCATTGTCTATTCTATTCTTACATATCTCTTTACTTGCATGGCATGTTCGAGAAAGATGCGCACAAACTCAGAATGGGCCATGTGTGTGTGTGTGAGAGAGAGAGAGGTGTGTGTGTGTGACACTGTGTGCACACCTACACACAAATGCATATACTAATTAAAATTGTATACAGTTGCAAAGAAACATGGTATGTTGAGACAAAACACGAAATTTGATTTCATCAAGTTGATAGTAAACCCCTTGTTTGTCAAGCCACGATCCAGGAACCAGGAAGAGAACAGGATTCCAAGGACAGGAAAGCTTGACTTAGGAACAGGACCGAGAGCAGGACAGGAAACAGGAATAGGAACAGGACGATTCTAGGAGCAAGACAGGATCAGGATAGGATCCGGGAGCAAGACAGGAAAGCGCAGGACAAGATCCAGGAACAAGACAGAAGCAGGACAGGATCCAGGAGCATGACAGGATCCAAGAGCAGGACAGGAAACAGGAGCGAGCCAGGAACAGGACAGGAAACAAGACAAGAACAAGACAAGACGAGATTGATCGTAGTAAGACTGGTGTTGATAGTAACTGATTGTACAACAATTAGGTCGGAGCTTTTATGCTCACAACTCCAAGAGCTAATCTAGACATGAGTGCTAAAAGTGGTTGCATGCATGCAAAAGTGATTGCATGCATGCAGAGGCTAAGATGAGTCCACATGTCCCTTATCCCTAGGCATATCCTGTGGCATATCCTGTAGGAATATCCTGTAGAAATATCCTGCAACCGAATCCTGTGTCCGGAATCCTGGTAGGAATATCCTGTAGGAAAGTCCTGCAACCCATGTCCTTTATTCGGAATCCTGTATTCTGTATTGGGTCGTGACAGCACCTCCTCCCTAAAGACGAGTTCCATGAGTCTTGGGACCTGGTTTAGCAGGATAATGCCGATGGAAGGCAGCAACCTTGAAAGAAGCATGGAGTAAGTTGGATGTAAGTTCCAAGTGCGATCAGTAGGCAGGTACCCTTTCCAATCCACCAAGTATTGGAGTTGGTGACGATGAAGACGAGAGTCAAGGATGGCTACAACTTCGTACTCAGGTTCAGTGTCAATGACCACAAGAGGGGAGGAGAGAAACACGACCGGGAAGAGAAGAAGGATGATACGGCTCCAACAAAGAGGTGTGAAACACAGGATGAAGTTTCACCGTGGATGGTAACTCGAATCGGAAAGTTATAGGATTTACCTCCGCCACAATTATATAAGGGCCCAATCGTTGAAAATCCAACTTAGAAGAAGGCCTGTTGGTGCGAATGTGTCGACGAAGAAGCCATACGAGATCACCAATCTTGTATGCAGGTGCCGGCTGAAGGTGAGCATCAGCATGATGCTTGTATCGTTCCTGTGCCTGTTAAAGATGAACCTGGAGATCATCCTGTAACTGCCGAAGATGCTGAAGACGATCCTGTACTGCAGGAGCGGAAGAAGGAGAAGCGGGAGGAGCAAAGTCAAAACGTGGATGGTGGCCTGTAAGAGCAAAGAAAGGTGTCTGTCCTGTAGATGCGTGGATGGAGTTGTTGTAGGCAAACTCCGCCATTGGAAGATACTATTCTAAGGTCTGAATTGTGCGTTCGGACTGCCCATCGGTTTGTGGGTGATATCCTGAAGAAAGATCCGCTTTGACCTGTAGACTCCGAAGAAGCTCTCGCCAAAACTTGGACATGAATTGTGGACCTCGATCGGAAACAATGCTCTCAGGAAGACCATGATGTCGGAACACATCGCGGATCACCAACTCGGCAGTTGTCTGACCTGTAACTGTCTTGTTGCAGGGTAGGAAATGAGCATGCTTGGTGAAAGGTCAACCACCACAAGAACTGCATCAAATCCACGAGAAGGAGGAAGATCTGTGAGGAAATCCATAGAAATGGATCTCCAAGGAGCAGACGGAACAGGAAGAGGTCGAGAAGACCAGAGGGTGCATGATGAGGCATCTTTGACCTGCTACAAGTGTCACAACTCCGTACAAACCTCTCCACAAAACCTCGCAACCCAGGCCACCAATAGTTGCGAGTCACCAACTCCACTGTCTTGGCCACACCAAAATGTCATGTAGCCGGGGTATCATGACAATCCTGTACCACACGAGTCCTGGAAATACCAGCAGGAACGTACATGAACCTTCCTGGTACAGGAGTCCATCCTGTAGGTGAACAGGTTGTAGTCTGGACGGGAACTGGAGGAAGAGGAACTTGCAGCGTCAGGATGAATGTGTGAGGACACATTCTTTGCCAAGTCGTCTGTAGCCAACTGCAAACGGATGTCCTGTAGGAGTGTTGAATTTGCTGGAGCCTGATGAACCTGCAGTGCCCAAGCCGGAAACGATCAGGACCCAACAACACTTGCCTTTGACAGTCAAATGCAGGAGGATCGCCCGGGCTTGGTGCAAGGTAAGAGCGCTTAGACAATGCGTCCGCCTTGCCATTCCGAAAGCCGGGCCTATAAACGATGACGAAGTCAAAACGTGATAGGAACTCTGCCCACCTAGCCTGTCGCCGACTGAGGACCAGCCGTTTGAAAGTACTTCAGGTTCTTGTGATCCGTAAGAACTTGTACAATGTGCCGCACCTTCCAGGAAATGCCGCCACCTCAAACAAATCCACAATGGCCTTGAGTTCCTTGTCATGAATCTCGTAGTTGATCTCCGCCGACAGGAACTTACGAGAGTGGAAAGCTACAGGATGAAGCAACTTGTCCCTCCAACTTGCGATAGCACGGATCCTACTGCAAAATCTGAGGCATCTGCTTCAATGAAGAAAGGATGAGAGGGTCAGGATGTGCTAAAATCGGAGCTGTCGTGAAAACGTCCTTGAGTGTTGTGAACGCGTGTTCCGCCTGTCGGACCAAGAAAAAATCCTGTGCGCTTGGTGAGTTCTGTGAGTGGAAGTACACGCTTGGAGAAGTCCTGTATGAACCGCTTGTAGAAGTTTGCAAAGCCAAGGAAACATTGTACATCTCGTACCGACTTGGGCCTCTCCCACTCCACGATGGTCTTCACCTTGTGCATGTCCATGGAAACGCCAGCAGGAGAGACGATGTAGCCCAAGAACTCCACCGAATCTTTATCGAAAAAACACTTCTCCAACTTCGCGTACAGGCCATGCTCGCGAAGCCGCTCTAAAACTAGCCGTACATGCTTGTTCATGTGCCGCCTGGTCCTTGGAAGAAAATCAAGATGTCGTCAGGTAGATCACACAAACTGGTCCAAGAAGTCACGGAAAATGTCGTTCACCATGTGTTGGAACACAGCTGGGGCATTGGTAAGGCCGAAAGGCATTACCGTGTACTCAAAATGTCCATACCTTGTACGAAAGGCAGTCTTCCACTCATCGCCGGGACAAATCCGTACAAGGTTGTAGGCTCCTCGTAAGTCGATCTTTGTGAACACCTTTGCTCTCGCAGCCGATCGAGAAGTTCGGGATCAATGGCAACGGGTACCGATTCCGAATGGTGACTTGATTCAAACCCCTGTAGTCCACAACCAAACGTAAACCTCATCCTTCTTCTTGACAAAGAAGATAGGAACTCCTGCAGGGGACTTTGAGTGACGAATGAAGCCGGATGCCAAGTTGTCCTCGATGTACTGACGAAGAACCTCCAACTCTGTGGGTGACAATGCATAAATCGGTCCGAATGGTGGAGTCTTTCCTTCCGCAAGATCAATAGGACAGTCGTAGGACCTGTGAACAGGAAGAACTGCAGCCTTGTGCTTGTCAAAAACGTCCTTAAAGTCGTGGTACTTGGATGGTAGGGAAGAAGGAGGAGAAGGAGAAGGAGAAGGAGAAAAACAGGGGAGTCGGATACAGGAAAGGTAGAAGAGGATGTAGGAGTTACTTGAAAGGCAAAAAGGTGGAAGGGAGCAGGATCAGTGGTGAGTTCATGCATGGTAGTGGTAAGAACTCAGAGAGGAGAAGGAGGGAGCTGTGACTGAAAAAAGAGGAAGGATCTTGGGGGGTGGAATAGAAGCAGGGTAACAGAACGAAGGCAGGATTGGAAAAAACCTGTGGGTGTTGATGAGTGTACAGGATTGGAAGAATCCTGTACAGGAGTCCGTGATTGCGCAGGAGTGGGAAAAGCCTGCGAATGTGCTGACGAATCAACAGGAGGTGGACCCCTCGGTGGTTCCCTCTTCATCAAATTTTTCTTCGAAGCCGAAGGTTAGCATGCTAGAGAAGTTCAGTGGCAATCGTGCCGATTTCCAAGGTTTCCTGAATCAGATCCGGCTCTTGATCCGTATGCAACCACGGCGCTACTCGACTGATGCTCAAAAGGTGGGTCTTTTGGCATCCTTACTAAGTGGATCTCCACGGGCTTGGGTTGCCCCCTTGCTGGAGCGTGACGACCCATTGATGGAAGACTTTGAAGGTTTCGTGGCTGCCTTTGAAGCCTGTTTTGGAGATCCTGATAAGTACCGTTCTGCATGCACGAAGTTACGGAAGCTCACTCAAGGATCCCGACCAGCTTCCGTCTATGCATCCGAATTTCAGCAACTTTGCACGAACATTCCATGGGACGAGACTGCATTGATCGAACACTTCCGTTTTGGGTTGAGGGATGACGTGAAGGACCTTCTCCTTACGTTACCGGATGCCCAAACATTAGCGGAGATCATGCAACAAGCTGTTCGTTGCGACAACCGTTTGTTCGAGCGTCGTCAGGAAAGATCCCGTCAGCAGTTCCTGCAAACCAATCCTGCAGCTGTGGTACATGTTCCTGCACCACCTTCTGGAGTAGTTCCTATGGAGGTTGAGAAATCCAAGCGTGGCTCTCTTTCCGCTGCTGAGAAGCAACGTCGTCGCAGTGAGAACCTGTGCTTGTATTGTGGTGGAGCAGGACACAAGGTGGCAGATTGTCCTATTAAAGCCAGGAACTTCAAGACGCGTGAAGTTGAAGCTGAAGTTCAGTCGGAAAACTCCAATGTCCACTTCGTCTAGGAGCCGCGAAGTTGGACGTAGGTGCAGGCTCCATTGGTGCTGCTCATACCATCCCATCACTTAAGTTTCCTGTACACATTCATCTTAATAATCGAGAGCTCATGGAGTTTGCCTTGTTAGACACTGGTGCAAATGCATGCTTCATGGATGACACGTTTGCAACTCAACATGGCATTTCGGTGGTGAAGTTGAAGCGTGCAGTTCCTGTAGAGGTGGCCGATGGGCGTCTGATTGCTTCTGGCGCAGTTACCCATGCTACCGAACCTCTCTCCTGCAGTATGGCACATTCAACTGTTCAATTTCCTTCAACTTGATCAAGACTCGGTCGACTCCCATCATTTTGGGCATGCCATGGTTCGTTGTTGCAAATCCGCAGATCGACTGGAGGTCTAGGACGCTCACGTTTTCCTCTCCGACAGCTAGGATCAATCCTGTACCTTCCTGTGTGCAGGATACATCCTTAGTATCTGAGGCAGTACAAGCTACAGGATTGACCGTGCCTGTTCCTGTACCAGTGTTGAAGACTCCTCCTCGACAGGATTCACCTCATGTCAGTTCCTCAGCACATCCGCAGGCTCTCTCCACTCCTGTAAGTTTGCGGTGTCCTGTACAGGGTTCTTCCAATCCTGTATCAGTGTCGAAGGTTCCTCCTCAACAGGATCCACCTCCTGTTGATTCGTCAGCACATTCGCAGGCTTTTCCCACTCCTGCGCAACCACGGACTCCTGTACAGGATTCTTCCAATCCTGTACACTCATCAACACCACACAGGTTTTTCCAATCCTGCCTCTTTCTGTTACCCTGCTTCTGTTCCACCCCCCAAGATCCTTCCTCTTTTTCAGTCACAGCTCCCTCCTTCTCCTCTCCGAGTTCTTACCACTACCATGCATGAACTCGCCACTGATCCTGCTCCTTTCCACCTTTTGCCTTTCAAGTAACTCCTACGTCCTCTTCTACCTTTCCTGTATCCGACTCTCCTTTTTTCAATCTCCTTCTCCTACTCCTTCTCCTTCTCCTCCTTCTTCCCTACCATCCAAGTATCACGCCTTTAAGGACGTTTTTGACAAGCACAAGGCTGCAGTTCTTCCTGTTCACAGGTCCTACGACTGTCCTATTGATCTTGCGGAAGGAAAGACTCCACCATTCGGACCGATTTATGCATTGTCACCCACAGAGTTGGAGGTTCTTCGTCAGTACATCGAGGACAACTTGGCATCCGGCTTCATTCGTCACTCAAAGTCCCTTCTGTGGAGGTTTGGTTGTGGACTACAGGGTTTGAATCAAGTCACCATTCGGAATCGGTACCCGTTGCCATTGATCCCGGAACTTCTCGATCGGCTGCGAGGAGCAAAGGTGTTCACGAAGATCGACTTACGAGGGGCCTACAACCTTGTACGGATTCGTCCCGGCGATGAGTGGAAGACTGCCTTTCGTACAAGGTATGGACATTTTGAGTACACGGTAATGCCTTTCGGCCTTACCAATGCCCCAGCCGTGTTCCAACACATGGTGAACGACATCTTTCGTGACTTCTTGGACCAGTTTGTGGTGATCTACCTCGACGACATTTGATTTTCTCCAAGGACCAGGCGGCACATGACAAGCATGTACGACTAGTTCTAGAGCGGCTTCGCGAGCATGGCCTGTACGCGAAGTTGGAGAAGTGTTTTTTCGATAGGGATTCGGTGGAGTTCTTGGGCTACATCGTCTCTCCTGCTGGCGTTTCCATGGACATGCACAAGGTGAAGACCATCGTGGAGGGAGAGGCCCAAGTCGGTACGAGATGTACAATGTTTCCTTGGCTTTGCAAACTTCTACAGGCGGTTCATACAGGACTTCTCCAAGCGTGTACTTCCACTCACGGAACTCACCAAGCGCACAGGTTTTCTCTTGGTCCGACAAGGCGGAACACGCGTTCACAACACTCAAGGACGTTCACGACAGCTCCGATTTTAGCACATCCTGACCCTTCTCATCCTTTCTTCATTGAAGCAGATGCCTCGGATTTTGCAGTAGGATCCGTCCTATCGCAAGTTGGAGAGGACAAGTTGCTTCATCCTGTAGCTTTTCACTCTCGTAAGTTCCTGTCGGCGGAGATCAATTACGAGATTCATGACAAGGAACTCAAGGCCATTGTGGATTCGTTTGAGGAGTGGCGGCATTTCCTGGAAGGTGCTGCACATCCTGTACAAGTTCTTACGGATCACAAGAACCTGGAGTACTTTCAAACGGCTCGAGTTCTCAGTCGGCGACAGGCTAGGTGGGCGGAGTTCCTATCACGTTTTGACTTCGTCATCGTCTACAGGCCCGGTTTTCGGAATGGCAAGGCGGACGCATTGTCTAGGCGCTCTTACCTTGCACCAAGCCCGGGCGATCCTGCATTTGACTGTCAAAGGCAAGTGTTGTTGGGTCCTGATCGATTCCGGCTTGCGGCACTGCAGGTTCATCAGGCTCCAGCAAATTCAACACTCCTACAGGACGTCCGTTCGCAGTTGGCTACAGACGACTTGGCAAAGAATGTGTTCTCACACATTCATCCTGACGTTGCAAGTTCCTCTTCCTCCAGTTCCCGTCAGACTACAACCTGTTCACCATACAGGATGGACTCCTGTACCGGGAAGGTCTCCTGTACGTTCCTGTTGGTATTTCCAGGACTCGTGTGGTACAGGATTGTCATGATACCCGGCTACAGGACATTTTGGTGTGGCCAAGACAGTGGAGTTGGTGACTCGCAACTATTGGTGGCCTGGGTTGCGAGGTTTTGTGGAGAGGTTTGTACGGAGTTGTGACACTTGTAGCAGGTCGAAGATGCCTCATCATGCACCCTCTGGTCTTCTTCGTCCTCTTCCTGTTCCTTCTGCCTTGGAGATCCATTTCTATGGATTTCCTCACAGATCTTCCTCCTTCTCGTGGATTGATGCAGTTCTTGTGGTGGTTGACCGTTTCACCAAGCAGGCTCATTTCCTACCCTGCAACAAGACAGCTACAGGTCAGACAACTGCCGAGTTGGTGATCCGAGGTGTTCCGACATCATGGTCTTCCTGAGAGCATTGTTTCCGATCGAGGTCCACAATTCATGTCCAAGTTTTGGCGAGAGCTTCTTCGGAGTCTACAGGTTAAAGCGGATCTTTCTTCAGGATATCACCCACAAACGATGGGCAGTCCGAACGCACAATTCAGACCTTGGAACAGTATCTTCGTTGCTTCATCAGTTACCAGCAGGACAACTGGTTGGACCTTCTTCCAATGGCGGAGTTTGCCTACAACAACTCCGTTCACGCATCTACAGGACAGACACCTTTCTTTGCTCTTACAGGCCACCATCCACGTTTTGACTTTGCTCCTCCGCTTCTCCTTCTTCCGCTCCTGCAGTACAGGATCGTCTTCAGCATCTTCGGCAGGTACAGGATGATCTCCAGGTTCATCTTCAGCAGGCACAGGAACGATACAAGCATCATGCTGATGCTCACCGTCAGCCGGCACCTGCATACAAGATTGGTGATCTCGTGTGGCTTCTTCGTCGACACATTCGCACCAACAGGCCTTCTTCTAAGTTGGATTTTCAACGATTGGGCCCTTACAGGATCGTGGGAGGTAAATCCTGTAGCTTTCCGACTCGAGTTACCATCCACGGTGAAACTTCATCCTGTGTTTCACACCTCCTTGTTGGAGCCGTATCATCCTTCTTCTCTTCCCGGTCGTTTCTTCTCCTCCCCCTCCTGTGGTCATTGACACTGAACCTGAGTACGAAGTTGCAGCCATCCTTGATTCTCGTCTTCATCGTCACCAACTCCAATACTTGGTGGATTGGAAAGGTATTTGCCTACTGATCGCACTTGGGAACCTGCATCCAACTTACTCCATGCTTCTTCCAAGGTTGCTGCCTTCCATCGGCATTATCCTGCTAAACCAGGTCCCAAGACTCGTGGAACTCGTCTTTAGGGAGGAGGTGCTGTCACGACCCGATACAGAATACAGGATTCCGGATACAGGATATGGGTTGCAGGACTTTCCTACAGGATTCCGGATACAGGATATGGTTGTAGGATTCCTACCAGGATTCCGGACACAGGATTCGGTTGCAGGATATTCCTACAGGATATGCCACAGGATATGCCTAGAGGATAAGGGACATGTGGACTCATCTTAGCCTCTGCATGCATGCATCACTTTTGCATGCATGCAACCACTTTTAGCACTCATGCCTAGATTAGCTCTTGGAGTTGTGAGCATAAAAGCTCCGACCTAATTGTTGTACAATCAGTTACTATCAACACCAGTCTTACTACGATCAATCTCGTCTTGTCTTGTTCTTGTCTTGTTCCTGTCCTGTTCCTGTCTCGCTCCTGTTTCCTGTCCTGCTCCTGGATCCTGTCCTGCTCCTGGATCCTGTCCTGCTTCTTGTTCCTGGATCTGTCCTGCGCTTTCCTGTCTTGCTCCCGGATCCTATCCTGATCCTGTCTTGCTCCTAGATCCGTCCTGTTCCTATTCCTAGTTCCTGTCCTGCTCTCGGTCCTGTTCCTGAGTCAAGCCTTCCTGTCCTTGGAATCCTGTTCTTTCCTGGTTCCTGGATCGTGGCTTGACAACCTGGTTGATTCAACTTGCAGCACTATAAGTTCATCAGGCTTCAGCAGATTCCACACTCCTACAGGACATCCATTTGCAGTTGGCTACAACGACTGATAAGGAATGTGTTTTCACACATTAGTCCTGATCGCAAGTTCTTCTTCCTCCAGTTCCGTACAGACTACAAGTTGTTTGCTATACATGACAGATCCTGTACCGGAAGGTCTCCTGTACATTCCTGTTGGTGTTTGTAGAACTCGTGTGGTACAAGATTGTCATGATACCCCGACTACATGACATTTTGGTGTGGCCAAACAGTTGAGTTGGTGATTCGTAACTATTGGTGGCCTGAGTTGCGAGGTTTTGTGGACAAGTTTGTACGCAGTTGTGACACCTGCAATAGGTCGAAGATGCCTCGTCACGCGTCCTCTGGTCTTCTTCGTCTCTTCATGTTCTTCTACTCCTTAGAGATCCATTTCTATGGATTTTCACAAATTTTTCCTTTTCGTGGATTTGATGCAGTTCTTGTGGTGGTTGATTGTTTCACCAAACAGGTTCATTTTCTTACCATGTCACAAGACTGCTACAGGCCAAAACAACCGTTGAGTTAGTGATCCGCAAAGTATTCCGACACCTGGTCTTATTGAGAGCTTGTTTCTGATCGAGGCCCACAATTTATGTGCAAGTTTTGGCGAGAACTTCTCCGGAGTCTACAGGTTAAAGCGGACCTTTCTTCAGGATACCATCCACAAACTGATGGGAGTTAGAACACACGATTCAGACTTGAAGCAATATCTTCGCTGCTTCATCAGTTACCAATAGGACAACTGGTTGAACCTTCTTCTAATGGCAGTTTGCCTACAACAACTCCGTTCACACATCTATAGGCCAAAGACCTTTCTTTGCTCTTACAGGCTACCATCCACGTTTTGACTTTGCTCTCCTACTTCTCCTTCTTCGCTCTTGCAATACAGAATCATCTCCAGCATCTTCGTTAGGTACATGAGATCTCCGGGTTCATCTTTAGCAGGCACAGGAACGGTACAAGCATCATGCTGATGCTCATCATCAACCAACACATGCATACAAGATTGGTGATCTCGTGTGGCTTCTTGGTCAGCATATTCGCACCAACAAGCCTTCTTCTAAGTTGGATTTTCAATGATGGGCCTTTACAGGATTGCGGCTGAGGTCAATCCTGTAGCTTTCCGACTCGAGTTACCCTATGGTAAACTTCATCCTATGTTTCACACTTCTTTGTTGGAGCCATATCATCCTTCTTCTTTTCCTGGTCGTGCTTCTTCTCCTCCCCTCATGTGGTCATTGACGGTGAACCTGAGTATGAAGTTGCGCATCCTTGATTCTCGTCTTTATCGTCGTCAACTTCAATACTTGGTGGATTGAAAAGGTTTTTGCTTACCGATCGCACTTGGAACCTGCATCCAACTTACTCCATGCTTCTTCCAAAGTTGCTGCTTTCCATCGGCGTTATCTTACTAAATCAGGTCTTAAGACTCATGGACTTGTCCTTAAGGAGGAGGCTTGCTGCACGACCCGATACAGGATACAAGATATAGGATACGGGTTACAGAATATACCTACAGGATATTCTTACAGGATATACCTACAGAATATTCCTACAGAATATACCTACATGATATTCCACAGGATATGCCTATAGGATATACTTACAGGATATGCCTGCAGGATATTCCTACAGGATATGCCTATAGGATATACTACATGATATGCCTAGGGATAAGGGTCACTATCTTTAGCTCATGACCAGATTACTCATGACCAGATTAACTTGGAGTTGTGAGTATAAAAGCTCCAACCTAATTGTTGTACAATCAATTATTATTAACCAGTCTTTCTACGATCAATCTTGTCTTGTCTTGTCTTGTTCTTGTCTTGTTTGCTCATTGCCTCTGCTCTTGTCTTGTTCATGGTTCCTAGTTCCTTGTTCTACTTCTAAGTCAAGCTTCCTTGTTCTTGGAATCTTACTCACTTCCTTGTTCCTGGATCGTGACTTGACATGTGGTGAAAACGATTGAGTAACATGATACCAATTGTTATAGTTGTATAATTGATAAAAAGAGAGATAATGCAAGTGTGGATACTATTGACTTAAACAGTTTTTAAATGATTAACATTAGTGTACTTTGAATAGTGTCTAAAACCATTTAGAGATTCCAAGAACTTTAAAGTCAATTTTTTATTTTTAGATTGATTGTTAAGATTAATCAACAGTTTGTCAACATCAATTGACGATGTTATAGTTATTATTTTAACAATAATCACTTCAATAAATCATGTTTACTCAAATAAATGGATGATAAATATATAGCTCATCTTGGTGATTAATAAAGATATTACTCTTCCAAATAGTTGATTAACAACTTCTACAAGTTTGTGGCCATCTCATTTAAATTTGTTCAAGTTTAAATAAATTGTATTTAGTCGTAAAGATTCATGATAAGGTTCTTGGCAAAACCAATGGGTTTATAATAAAAGTTCAGTTTGACCTCGTTACCAAAATTGGACAAGCTATTCCGGTTGTTCTTCACAAACCTCAAAAGCCTCAATATGAGAGAGAGGCAGGACGAAGAGATGAAGAGATGAAATAGTGATACACTATCACCATAACAGTCCAAGCAAGGGAGATCCACAGCATTCATTAACCTTGACAATGCTCTTTAGGCCATACATGAGGGCAAAGGAGTTATTGTCAAGAGCTCCATGACATTCACTAATCTTGACAATGCCCTTTAGACCATGAGGGCAAAGGAGTTAATTGTGACACGAGATTTGAGAATGCATTTCATACATGAGTTTATATACCAATATCAAATATATATATATATATATAAAGATATATACACTGTCGATAACATATTAATTTTTAGCCTTTGTGTTCCATACACCCGAGTTCAAGTTCTTTGGGTTCATTAGGATTCGACACACCAAGACCACATTGCACATCACTGAGGAGTGTTGCCATTTTGGAGGCTTGGGGCCCAGGAGGCCTGGGCTCGAATATTCTAGAATATTTTAGAATATTCTTCTAGTCGGCAGTATTAGCCTCAGTTGGCAAAAAAAACTTTCTAGTAAAACTGTTGTATTTCTACCTTATTCTTTTTTATATTAGCTTAATTTATTACTCAATACCATTAGCTAAAGTTTCTTCTTCATTCTTAAGTAAAGCTGCAGTTCTCGAACCACCAGCTAGGCTTGGACGTGGAGGTGTTTGAGTAGGTATTTCCTCTAGTTTAATGTTCTCTGCGAGCTTGTTTGTTGCCAACCTAGAGAGTTCCAAAACTCTTCTCGGTTCCTATAATATTCCTTCTGAGCTTGACGGCAGCTAACAACAATGATCCAATTCCGGAATCAATATCCCAGACTAGGTCGCCATGTCTACTAAGATGCTCGATCAAAAACTGCATGAGTCGAATACTCTTCGGTTGAATCATCATCCTGCAAAAACTTCTATAGGATAAACAAAGTAAAGTACTTCCTTACCAAGCCTCCTGAAAACGGTCGGCGGTATCGACGAGGATCGTGTTCGTCAACGCCAGAGGTTTGGCCTCTTCGACTTCTTCTCAGAGCTTTGCAAGCCCAAGAGAACCAACAAGTTATCTTGCCACATAACCAAGTTAAACTTGAACTTGAATAGCTAGCTTACCTTAATTTTGTCACGATATCCCCAGCCTTGTGCACGGTAGATGCTGTAAGTCCCTACAACCTCCAAGTTGATTACCAAGCCGCCTGAATCACCAAAATAGAAGGAGAACTCGCGAAGACGACCATGAAATCGCTGCCAGTGCATTCCACTGAAACTGCAAGGCCTCCTCAAACTTCACCGGATCTAGCTGCACAATGTCCTTGTTGATGCTAGCACCTCCATATAAGCTCATTGGGCAAGTCGAGGATGATGAGGTTGAAGCCATATTCACCTACCACTTCCTGGAACACCGTTTGTGACTCAGCGTATGTAGTCTATCAACCTGTTGTCGAGCTTGGTGTACACCTCTATCTAGAAGCACTCGGCTCGAAGAAAGACCTGCTCATCTCCTCCATATCGCACACAGCCAGGTCGTAGGATCCACGGGATGCAGCCAGTGTCGGGATGAAGGTCATCAGGTCGTCCTTGATGTCCAAACCAGCTACAAGTGGCTGCACCTCATTGATTGTAAAGTCGATTGCCGGCGGAGGTGCTGTAGAAGAGCTTGGTCCCGCTCCCGATCCCTTTGCAGGTGTAGTTGTCTTCCGCACCGTCTTCTTCATCTTGCTCTTCTTGATAGCCTCTACTTCGTCCGGCTCCCAAACAATCGCTGGTAGATCATTGCCATGCACGTCGAATAGTGAGCTCTCCCAAGCTGGTGGCTGTTGCGACGGACAGTCGAGCCAGAATGGAACATGCTCCCGTTCGAACGGTGTTAGAGCTCCTCTGCTCTTCGACCACATGTGAGGCTCGCTTGTATGATCTGTCCACAGCTTCATCATCTGACGGTGCCATTTTCTTCGCCAGTATGAACCTGTAACACAAAGTTAGTCAGTAGCAATGCTGGAATGAAAGCTTACCTCCATATCATCCGACGGCAGACTCCTCACGCTCCAGAAACTCATTCGGCTCCATCGAATAAGTGAACCGTATGCAGTCATGGAAGGGCTGAAAGACCAGGCACTTGCTCCGAGTTCGCATCTCGTCAAACCAGCTCATGAAGTCGACATCCGTTCCAACTTCTTCACCATCCTCTCGCAACCCCTTAAGGATCTGAATGGCTTCCTCGCGCACAGCCTTCCAATATAAGTCCAAGGTGAACCACTTGATCCACTCTTTGTCCTGCATGCCTGGTAGCCCAAGTGTCTGTTGTTCTGCCTTGGATTCGAGACGAGTGAGCTTGTTCAAGTATCGGAGTCGCAGCATGTTTGAATCTTCGCCTTTGACATCGCGTACAGCTTCTCAATGCCCATCCAGCGACACTGCTTATGAGAGATGTTCGTCACCTTCTGGAACCACTCCTCCCCCAACTGGGTCTATGATGAGAGGAACTTGTGCATACGCTTGTCATGCTTCTTGTACACTAGCTGCTTCAGGTTCAGCTCAAGCTGTGGATTGCCCTTAGCACTGGTGACTGCTCTGTCGAGATCATCGTCGATCTCGTTCTGCACATAGAATAAGTTAAAAATTCTTTCCTATAAATCAAATCGAGGTTACCTTGAAAAGGATCTTTGCGCAGATCAGGTTTGGAAGAGGATGCCAAGCCGTCTTTCCTGTTGAACTCTCCTTCCACTTCCGCACCTCAAGACGATCAACCTCCGTGAGTGACTCGAGGATTTTCTGAGTTCCTTCGTACTAGTGCAGACCGCCTTTACAGCGAGGAGAATATGTGGTAGCGTTGTTTCCACAGATGTTGCTGAAGATCTGTTCAATGAAACTGTAAGTCTAGACCTTAACAAAAGAAAAGAAAATACTCACATGTTTATCGATTGGAACATCGAAACCAGTTGAAGATTGTCGAGGTTCTCCGTGGAGATGAAACTCGATCGAACGCGAATAGCCCATCGCTGGTTGTCCTCTGCATCCTCCCGGTAGAGCTTCTGCAAAGCCTGTAGCCTATGGTTCCCGTCCCAGCAGCTGAACTTCCGGTTTGAGAGCCTTGAAGCCCACTGTTTGTACTCCGGCTGAGTAAGAGCTTGCTCGAAAGACCGGTGCTGCTCGTACTGAACCGTGTCCTTCGACAGCTCCGATAGCTCCTCAGCAGTGAGTGATCTCCGATGGACAGAATGAACAAGGCCGTGTTGCGTAGATAACCAGCCTTCTTCAACGATGACACCAGCCTGTCCAAGTCCCCTGGGTTCACTCGTCGAACCACCTCGTTCGAATGCATTCTATAGATGGGGGAATCACCAAGTCCCTTGATAGTAATTTTGTCGAGCAGGTTCGCTGAGCTCTCCAAATGCAGGCTAGCCGGTATGCTGTATAACTCCTTCGGCTCCTTATCGCTCTTCGCCTTCTTGCCTTTTGGATCAGCTTTCCCGCGGCCTCTCTTTTTGCTGACTGCCTCCTCCAAGTCGTCCTCGCTAGCTTCAACTGCCTCTGTCATCTGCACTTGCTCGTTCAGGACTGCAACCTCAGCGGATGAAGGAGGCAACTGCGACGAGCTCTCCGGGAAATCTGTGATGGTTGATGGAGGCTGCTCCTGCTCAACTGGTACTACTTCAGACTGAGTCACTGGAGGATCCTCCTTTGCTACATTAGATGGTTCTCCTCTCTTGCCTCGCTTGTGCTTCGATATCCTCTTCTCTTCCCGTGGCTCTTCATCAGGCGCAGTCTCTAGTAGACGTTTTGAAGCTCTCACCATTTTGTAAACTCTGGAAAGCAAACACACAAGTCAATTGATTAGGAGACAAAATAAAAAAAAAATCAAAGATGACTAACCTTGTGGCTGCCGACTCAAGCTAGATGGTGCCGACCCTCTCAGTCGGCACAGAAAAGTAGAAGAGCAATCCTGCCGACTGAGACAGTTGGTGCCACCCTCTCAGACGGCACTGAAGAAGAAGTATGCCGACTGAGCTAGGATGGTGCCGTCCCTCTCAGACGGCACAAATGGGAAGACCCATTAACTCTGAAAAAAAAATGAATACTTGAGCCGCAAAGCAAAAAATAAACAAATTGAAAATACCTTGTGGCTGCCGACTGAACCAGGATGGTGCCGTCACTCTCAGTCGGCACAAATGGGAAGACCCTTTATCTCTGGGATTCCGACACAAATGGGAAGACCCATTAACTCTGAAAAAAAAAACATTGTGATACAATACTTGAGCCGTAAAGCAAAAAAAAAAAAATTGAAAATACCTTGTGGCTACCTGAACCAGGATGGTGCCGTCACTCTCAGTCGGACAAATGGGAAGACCCATTAACTCTGAAAAAAAAAACATTGTGATACGGATACTTGAGCCGCAAAGCAAAAATAAACAAATTGAAAATACCTTGTGGCTGCCGACTGAACCAGGATGGTGCCGTCACTCTCAGTCGGCACAAATGGGAAGACCCTTATCTCTGAAAAATAAATTATTTGAGCCGCAAATCATAAAATAAAGAAATTGCACATACCTTGTGGCCACGACTAGCAGGATGGTGCGACAATCTAAATCGGCACAGAAATCTCATTGATTTACTTGGGCGCACGAATCGACTCGAAATGGATGGCGCCGCTCCTCTCAAGCCCCTTGGAGGAGATTTCAGAACTCAGATCTGAGATTGAAAAAACCCTAGCCGCAGTGGAAACAGTAAACCCTATCTACCAAAAAACCCTAGCCGCAATGAAAACAGTGAACCCTACGGAATAAATGTGACATTAATATTTAGGGTTAATATTAAAATATGTGAATAATTGGTAAAGGTGAAGATATTTCAAATCATAAAAGGTAGTAATTAAATTAAATCGGTGATACTAGAGAGGACAGCATTAAGAACACTGTGAGCTGGGCAGCGTAGAATTAATTATATACAAAAGTGTATTCACGTTTATTATCAACGATTATAATTTTTTTTGGCGAACGAGAGTGTGTTTAATCTTTTGCTTTGCTTTCCTAAACCACCGAGCTTTCTCCTTGCGTTGTCATGGCCAGAGTTACCTATGAAGGCATTGACAAAGATTTCCCAGTCGATGAAGATGGAAATGCTTTTGTGTTTGAACATGATCTTCACTTGCTTTCAACATTCCTTGTTGGTTCAGTATACATGTGGTTCAATTGATGTCAGTTTCTGCGAGTTCTGGAGAAGATGTGGAGTTGTTACCAGAAGGCAATGCATCAAACCAGTTTGTCTTTTACACATTGTGCCCGGCAAGGGCCGTTGTTCAGGTTGCGGACAAGGAGCGTGAGGAATCCATGCTGGTGTGTCTTCTAAGAGCAGACAAATGTAGGATAGGGAAGGATCTCATTGGTTCGTCTGAAGTTAAACGAGTCTCTGAACTACCGCAGATATACAATGGAAATGTCATTTACGAACTTCCTCCAAAGAAAGAAGCACAGAGAAGTACTTGGGGATGAATCGCAAGGATGGCTGCTACCATTGGACACACCCGAGCACAACACACTGGCATGTTCCGGCGCGAGTCAGTCGAAGTTCATGTGTCGGACATCTCAAATGCATCAATCCTACCTGCCCCTACTTGGCTTTTGAGAAGAAAGCAAATGAATGTCACTTCAAGGGTGCTGTGGAGAAGGCAAAGACAACTGAGACAGGCAAAGTAATAGGCATGAAATGTAAGCATTGTGGAGAGGAGCCATTGCTAGTGCACACTTGTCCGGCTTATGTGTACTACATTCTGCCAGACGACATTTCTTTTACAAGGTTGTTCATTCACAGAGGTGTTCATCAGCATCCAGTCAGCCCCTCAGTGTCAGCTTCAATGTTCAGCAACGTGGTAAAGAGCAGTCCCGAACCAATCAACGAGTGATTGAGTTTCAAGCTGCCGTGAGCTCATCTTTGAAGAACTTTTCAAGGAAGAAGGAGAAGTCTCGTACACTGGTTTACTCTCAAAACTTGAACCTCTAACAAACCATCGAAGGTATTTTTCTTTAGATCTCTACACACTGACGTGACCTTTCCTTTAGGACTCGGGACTGGATTACACAATCAAGACAGAAGGAGACACACTTTAGAGAGGGTTACGAGGGTCTTCTGGAGCTGAAGACAAAGTTGCCAATACCTTTCATTCACGTCATACATGTTCCAGGGATGGAACTGCATGGTGCTGAGGAGCAGCCTCTGATCTTCAAAATGACAGTTGAGGGACCGGGTTCAGGAGTTGACTACATCAGAAGGTGTCAAAGTGGAGGAGACCTTCATGATCAATGGGTTGTTCTGGACCACACGCACCGTATACCAGACTGGGCGACAATTGGAATACACCTTTATGACCCATTGTAAGTTGTAGAACTCTTCATAACACTTTCTAATCTTTGTTATCTAATGCTCTCTTACAGTGTCAGATCCATGGTGACTATAGCTTACGCAGATATGTGCCGCGAAGATAATGTTGCAGTGCTGAAGTTCTTGAACACAATGCTAGAGGTTTGTAAGAAACAGGGTTTGGAGAATGTCAACTTTGCTGGTTTCATGTCGGATGAGGCTGGAGCGATATGGATAGCCTTGCGCCAAGTATTCAACAACGGAGAAAAGATGAAAGGGAGGGAAAGAAGCTGTCTGTTTCACTTTATGCAATCCGTGCGTCAGGTGACAAAGAAATGGATCGCAGAAGAACATCGCGAAGAACACATGAAGCTTGCTCGTGCCTGGCCTGCAGCACTGAATGAACAATCTAAGAAAGAACAACTAGCAATTCTCGAGTCTTTTTGGGAAGGACGAGCGTCAAACATTCGAGCTTTGAAGACATGGCTGTCTTGGTGGATCAGGCATGAGGACCACATCTCCATGGCGGAACTGGGAGACATGACAGAAGAAGGACTCGCGAGCGTTCCAACTACAAACAATGCTGAAGTGATTCACGAGAGCAAGAGAGCAAGAAGAGCAAGATTGGCCAAAAGAGTACCACTGCTGGAGGCGACAATGTTAGACCTCACCGATGCAGTTATGCAGAGTGCGAAGGTGAAAGCGGCAATAGAAGGGAGGTATACAGGGTCAGGTCCTTCGAAGGAAACTCTGTTGAAACGAGTGCAACGCAAACTCTCTGAGGGGAAAAGTGTATCTCCATCAACAATTATCAATCTGGTGGAAGGCGAGGAACACTTGACCAGCCGGAGTTCACGAGTACCACTAACGTTCGAGTGCAAACTGTTAGGAGAACAGTCACAGGAACAGAACAGTCTGATGCTCGACGTTCACACAGACATGATGTAGAGTACACAGAGCGGGTGTCCAAAACAACAGGAGAAAGAGGTTAAGGTTCGAAGAGGTTTTGGAGAGAGAGATTGCTCAAACAGAGTGGGCCATCAGACGAATCGGAGCATCTAGTAAGGTTAAGTGTTTGGGGATGAATCAGGAAGGAACTGCTCTGTGTGGAAAACCAATCGGTTATCCAAGCAGAGTGCCAGCACCAGGATTCTATGGAAAACGAATGTACATTGATGCCTTGGGGAATGAGGAGTATGTACAACAGATGATGTGGTTCTGCCCAAAAGATTCAGGGTGTTTCACGCGGCCAAACGGCAAAATTCTTCAGTCACGAATTCCAACACCACCAACGGTTTGGCCTGTGCTCAAGGAAACGAAGCTGACAAGTGAGGAGGTCAGAGAACTACAGGATGCAGGCTTTGTTCTGGAAGGTTTACAGGGATGGCAGGAAGAGTAGATGAGGGTCAGAAGGACAAAACACCATCGCCACCACGTGGAGCTGGATCTACAACAATTCCACCTTTCGAAGGACGTATGGTCCGGACTCCAACAAAAATGTCTAAGGAACAAGAGAAGAATTTCCACAAGGCCAAGACGTTTTTAGGTCGTGTGAAAATGTTGAAGTGACAGTTAAGGACGGAAGGAGGCTTTCGTTGTGTCGGCAGGAAATGACTCTGCAAAGGTGACTATTAGTACTTATCCTACATGCAGTTGTTCTACCTTTCAGAAGAGCAAAAGTTGGAGCCCATGTGTACACATGTACTTCGCTACAGCCGTGTGCTTGGCTTAACCCGGACGTCACATATTTTCTACAAAGGCGATCGCTAGTGAGATGGAGGTCCACCGTTTGCTGGTGAATTGCAGAGTTCATGACCCACTGGTGCTACAAGGATAAATGGTTTACATAAAAATGCTTTATTAAGCCAGTCGGCATATTAAAAAACTTATATATTCTAGAATATTCTTGAGAATATTCTAGAACATGCTAGATATACCTAGAATATCCACGAATATACTAGAATATATGGAGTCTCCTGAGCCGGAGCCTCCTTTTCGCCGAGACCCGTCACTGAGTACTTCTATACGCAGAACAATTGGGTTGCGTGCAAACACTACGTTGAAAGGAGTGTTTGCCCTCTAGAAGGTGTTGGGAGATACAACTCTATATTTGTAGTCGAATTAACTTATCCGGTGTACTGGTTGGCTATGTGTACGTGAACAGATAGTGACTAGATAAATTATACTTGAATAGAAACAACTAGAACTGTCAAAGCGATACAACAGGAATTTCGAGGTAAGGTTTGCAAAACCAAGGAAGGTCCATCACTTCATACATAACAGCAACAAGAGGTAAGCATGTGAGGGATACAAGATCCAAGGCCCTTTTTAGTTCTTCTTTGACAACATCTCCCTTTTTTTCATTGCATCTCATGGGAAACACCAATGGCAAGTGCATTAATGATAGGTTTGCTAATAAATCACACTTTTTAGTGAACAACTTCCCTTCCATTAGTAAATATCCTAGAGACGAGATAGTGTTATATATGACCTCCAACGGAGTGCCTTCTCCAATTGTTATTGCTATAGATCATGCAAAAAGTAGAACTAGTAACTAGATTTTAATCATGCACACACAGGGTTAGAGTTACCTCAATCCCATGCGAGCTAAGTCTACATATATTTACATATGCATAATATGATACATGCATGTGTTCGCTAAAACATTAACAAAACAACAAGCCATAGAATATTTTGTAGAGCCCACACATATGCCCAGCACACACACACACACACATATATATGTTTTAAATGCATATTCAATGTGTGTGCATGAAGACACACTTATTTTATGTCTTGGATGATGTCATGTCACTGGAATGTCCTTGGATTCAAACACTTGTTCAAGTTAAAGAAGTGAGTTACCACATCATCTAATTAGTGTCAATTCAAACATTAGAGCCCTTTTAAGGATAAAATACTATAGACAGTGCCACATCAAACACAAATGCAAGTGATTCAAAGTAATCATGATCGTTCTTGACCTTCCTCAAGTTTTAAACAACCTTTGTACATTGTTGATTTCTAAAGGATAATCAGAGGCAATGATTGGTCATTGACAGTCATTCTAATGCATCTCATTTGGATTTAAATTCACTAATATTACTATTTTAATTTAAGTATCTTAAAGCATTTCCACTGCTGGTGAATATATTAAATTAAATGTAATGTAGATATTACAAAACCTAAATTAATTATTATTTGCGAATTTTGCTTCACTGGTAACATATGTAAATTGTGTATAAATTAAATTGAGAACATCAAATCAAACTCATGGCACGTTGTATCAAACACGTGGTTTATCATGTGGCATACAAGTGAGGTAAAGATATTTATTCAAAGCCACATTTGAGTAAATGTGATCACAAAGTTTAATAAATTAAATTTACTTAATTTATAATTATATTACTGAAAGTTTAAAAAATTTAATTTTGAATAAAATAGGTTAATTCACACATTTAATCACCATCGGTGGAGATGCTCTTATAAGAACATTATTATATTATTACTACCAAATGAGGAATCATCAAAAGTAAATAATTAATAAATAATAATGTTATAGTAATATCAAACTTAAACATCACTATAAAAGCATTGTCTCGAAGTTATCACTTAATTCTTAATTCAAAATGGTTATGAATGAAGCTTTATAACAATTATTTTTTCTTCACAGTTAAACATTAACTTATAAAGGTTCATTTCAATTTGTTATAAACTTAATATTATAAAAATTGGGATAAGACTTTAAGGTTTATATTAAGACAAATTTATTATGAACTTTCACTCTTTTGTGATTATGTTTTTCCTACTAGTTATGTATTAATTTCATGTTTGAAACATAAAGAGATGGTATTCAATCATTTTCATTGCATTATGTCTCTCTCATATGTTTGATACACCCAAGTTCAAATTCTTAGGATTTCATCATGGCTGGCTAGATGTGTACATGTGTGTTGTGAGGAGATATAGTCATTGGATAAATTATACTTTAACAGAAATAACTAGAGCTGTCAAAGCAAGGTAACAAGATTTCGGAGTAAAACTTGTGAAATTAAGGAAGGTCCACCACTTCAATACATAATAGCAACATGAACGAATACAACATCTCCCTTTTTCTCCTTCACATCTCACATGACACATCAATGGCGAGTGCTTCAATGCCAGGTTTGCAAAAGATCACACTTTTTACTGAATAACTTCCCTTCCACTCATAAAGATCCTAAAGCTAAAATAGTGTTATAGGAATCTCCAATGAAGTGCCCTCTCCAGTCGTTATGTTGTAAACAAGAACTAGTAACTACACTTTAACCACACACACAACCCATGTGAGCTAGGTCGATTCCTCTCATTGGGACACAAGCAACACCTGTGGAGCTATTGAGAGACTCTTGACTTACTGAAAATGCAAACATTATAAATCTTCTTCCTTATCCACAAGAAGAACCATCTGCATCCACATGTTTTACAAATGTGTATGTGTGAGAAAGAGAATGAGGGATAAACCTTTCCTTGTTGAAGATGTTGGACAACAGGAATATCCATGTTGAAAGGTTTGCACCTCACAGTGGATTAATATAGAGTTTAGAAGTAGAAGTTTCTAACTTGCAACTTTGCCCACTAAATTCATATGCACGAAGAAGAAATATATATGTTCTTGAGTTTAACATCAAGATATGACTCATCATGCCTCAATTTTCATACTAAATCTATAAGTATAAATCAAAAAACAAAGGAGGGAATTGAAATTAACTTTAAAAATAAAGTTAAATATTTAACATTAAAATAATAATTTGATTCCTAAGCTTGTTTAATTAGAGTTTTAATTAAATAATGGTATAATTATTAGTGTGTTTAACAAAGTTTAGTTATAATATTTTGTTACAAATTTATAATTATAGCTATTTAATTAATATTTTAGATTAGATTTAAATTAAGAAATCATTTTTCAATTAATAGTTTGTACTGATTACTATACTTTTAGTATATTCTTTATGAATTAACCCTTTTAAAACATGATTAATATTTATTAAACATTATTTAATATTTTATTAATAAATATGAGATTGTGAAAATGTCAAATTGCTTAATTAATGGTTTAGAACTTTTAGAGTCCAAAATATACATGTGGACATTCCCAACTTAAAGACATGCATCAACAAGATTGTTTAGTTCTCACAAACCAACAATATATAAATAAATCATTCATAGAACCAAGTTATGATCTCATAATGGAAACTTTTCGACGGGGCTCTCTAATGGCTAGGTGGAGACTTGGAACCGAGTCACACACTTATATTATCTGTAAAGGTCATTCTTTACTTGTTGCAATGAATTTTTTCACAATAGGGCTTCATAGTGGTGGTTGGACCATGTGAGATTATATAAAACATACACACGAAGCACTTTGTCACAATGTAGGAGGTGGGACTAGCAAACTCTATAATATCCAAATATTGGGATATTGTCATGACCCAATGCAAGATACAGGATACATGATACGGCTTACAGGATATGCCTACATGATATATTTACAGGATATACTTATAAGATATATGCATGTTGTAACTAAAATGGGCATGGCTATAGTCCCATTTCCTAATAATTAGCAATTTTAGCTATTTAATTAGCATTTTCTAATATTAAAGGAATATTCTTTAGAATATATGTTTGAAAACAGAATATTCTTTAGAATATTCTATTTTGTATTCTACCCTTTAATAAATTATAGCATTCATTAAACAAAAATTAATAACATTATAAAAGTAGAAGGTATTAAATTATATAATATATTGCCTAATATAACAATTAAGGAAGAGCATAGAGGTACATTATATAAATATTGATGTTGTTATTAAAATATTAATATTTAAATATAACATTATTAATTAAAATTTGTAGTAGTAATAATATATATATAAAATCCTATAATAATATAGTCAATCTTCCATATCATTTTTTAAATTTATATAGTTAAGTAAACAATTTGGTACTATTATTAAAGAGTTTATAATAATTATGAATATTAAATATATGATATTTTATAATTTTGTAATTGCTTTAAGCTTCAGAAAACATACATTCCCTTGCAGTTTTGTTAATCGTGACTTTATCAACGCTTCTTGACATCCACCCATATCGAATGGATTTAACATTTATAAAACATGCTAGGTCTTTTTGATTGGGAGACCATGTTTTTCTCTAGGCATCCATTATATCTTTCGCTCTCCTTCTCGTGTCGCCTTTTTTGTGGTTTGAACCATACAACCTTAACAATACTATTTTTTGTGATTACTTCAAGTGTGTCGATAATTTGACCCATCCAAATAGGCTGATTATATGACGCATCTGGAGTAATGAGAACCATCATTAGTTTTTGAAGATCCTGCAGCAATCAAAGTATGCTTTAGGTTTTTGGTTCTTTTGTCCAACAAAGTATGGGTTTGCACTTCCACATCACTACTGGCTTCTATGTCGTCTGTGCTCAGTGATGTCATTTTAATCTCCTCTCACCACCTTGTTTTAGGCCAAAAAGGGTGTTGCAATTCTGTACTTGTGACAGTAGGCCCTTCCAACTCTCGAACAATAGTCTCTCAATAGTCAACCACATGCTTATATAGTTCTGAGTAACCAGTTGCCTTATCAGAATTCTTTGGCATCGATTTTTGAACCCATGCCACATATTTTTGATGTCATCAATAATAACCTCTTGTTCCTTGAGCTGGGCACTCAATGGAATAGGGTCTAGTTGTCCTTCTGGGAGAAGTGGCTTTCCATTCTCTCCACTTTTGAAGAGCATTAACCCCTCTTTCGGTAACCACTCCTGCTCTGATGGCCGTAACTTGTACTGCATAATAGGTATACCATTCGTATGGAGAAAAAGAATTGTAGCGGCACAAGGTGACTAACTAAAGAATCACTCCCCTCTTTATATACTCCTTGAGAAATTTTTGAAGTCTGGCACCTCAGTCACAAGCAAAGCACAACTTTTTTTGGAGATGCAGTTTTCAAAAAGATTCATCATATGCGGTAAGGTAAGTGCACTTGTCCTTTTTGTAGAGTTGGAGACCTTGCTGAAGAACGCATCAATATCTTCATGAGTGTGACCAACCATAAGAAAACTGAGCGTGATTGTTTCAAACACACCTTTGGCAACAAGCATTGACAAGTATGCTAGCACATATCTAAAAAATAAAAGTAAGTATGAGCTTGAGAAACCTTAAGTAAAATGATTTACCTATTTTTGTTCTCGCCTGCACAATTATCCATCTGTAAAAGCAATGACGAGGAAGCTTATTTGATGTTGAGGACACATGTACACTATTTGAACTAGATCCTCCACTGAACCTGAACTCTCAACAAGGCCATTTGTTTTTTGTGCAGGCTGCTGACAATGCCTCTCATATTCCCAAGTAGCCTCAAGTGCAGACGTGTTTATGAGAGCATTATGTAAAGGTTGAAGGTGTTGTTTCTTCACTTTGAGATCACTGATAGGACTTGTCTGTGAGTGGGCTTCAAGGTTTCTGAAACACATGGCCAACGACCCAATAGTGAAATTGGAGTCGCTAGACCAATGTGGAAGTGAAAAGTGTCCATATGACTCACAACCGTGTCCATGTGTTAACACCATGTCAATGAAATCGGAAGTTTTATGACATTTCCAAGGCACTTTGGTGTTGCAACGAGCTTTGGAATGCTGGTCTTTGAATGATCCATCTTGTCATGGATCAAGCACAGGTACTCTGATGGGCGTGACACAGAAAGCATGCGGTGTGCATAGTACTGAGACCGGCAAGTTTGTTGTGCAATCATGTGGGCCTCCATCTTCTTTTGAATGGTAGTGATCTCCACCAAGGTTTTTGCACAAGCCTCTGCAGCCTTCAATGATGTACAAGTGTCACACTTGGAAAAGCTAGAGTGTTTTGCAATCTCCACATCCTTAAAAATGAGTATTCCATATGTTGTTGAAGGTACCAGTGCAGATTGCTTGCAGCCCCATCAAGCTAAGGCACTTGTTCACATGTTCACACAGCTTCAATTGAGTGTAGATCGAAGGCAAAACCTTGAGATTTTCCCTGACCCTTGCATTTGTGGTTCGGCATTTGTGAGGCATCCTGTCTGCATTTGCTTCCACAAAAGCCTTGAGTATCTTTATGGCTGCCATAATGTGAGAGCGGGTTTTGACCAAGCCAGTGTTCCCATGTACTGAGGTTTGCGCTCCATCTAACCACTCATCCCTCCGACGGTAAAATGTGATCTTTGGGATCCCATATATATTGTACCAAGCTTTGAAGCAGATGGCCACCTTATTAAATACCATGGATGTACTCTGATAACCTGTGTCCGAAAGCCATTTCATCAATACACCCAGTTAGTGCAGCATATACAAACTCATGCCTTTGCTTTTGGGTGAGTGTACGAAAGACATGTCTACATTGGGTAATTTCATTCCGGTCTGCCATCTGACAACACTTCTTCTTGCAGCAGTCAATCGTGGAAATGCTCGTAACACTTTCGGAAGATGTAGGATCCATCTTCACCCTCTTGCTGAAACATGCAGGGGAAGATCTGCAACCCATGAATCGTCTTTTTCTTATAATAGGACCAATGCAAGGAACTTCTTTTCTCTTCTGACACTGCTTCCATTGGATTTATAGCTGTGATGATACCTCTCCCAACCTCAATCTCATGAAGAAAGAGAATCTCATCCATCACAGCAGGCAAGCTATCATCTGGAAAACTCGTGCTACTGTTTGTTTGTGACTCTGTATATTCTGTGTCAGCCTTGACTTCATCCAAATTCCACAATACAAGAGAACCCTCCTCAAATTCCATTCCAGGAACCTCAACATGCTTGAAAATGATGTTCACCCATACGTACACACAAGATCCTTGGGCAATATTGTGACATGATGCATTATCATCTCAAACTTCCACAGTTCCAGTGCCAACTATCTCATTGTTCCGAAGAATGCATAAACAGATATCATAAATAACACAATTATTTATGTGCAGAACAATATGTATAATACTGGAGATATTTCTAAGAAATCATAACTGTGGTTGCTTAATAATATGCATGTGCAATAATACATAATTATGTATAAAGATAATATCTCATGCTTTATTAATATAACTGATGGGGGATTAATCCCGCTGCAGACTCTACCCCTTCAGAGTGAGTCGGCGGGATTAATCCCGCCGTCGACTCTACCCCATCGGAGAGAGGCGGCGGGATTAATCCCGCCGCGGGCTCCCTCCGACGAGGAAGTAGCGGCGGGATTAATCCTGCCACCGGATCTTTCATCGTCTGTGAGAGTCGGCGGGATTAATCCCACTGCAAATTCCTCTGACGAGGAAGAGGGGGCGGGATTAATCTCGCCCACAACACTGACGACGGAGAATAGGCGGCGGGATTAATCCCGCCCACAACTCTGACGACGGGGAATAAGCGGCGGGATTAATCCCGCCCACAACTCTTTCCAAAACTATGATTTCAGAGAGATTTGGGATGAATTCTGCCCACAAATATTTAAAACAGGGAAGTATTGGCGAGATTAATCCTGCCACCCCTTCTCTGCCTCTTAAAATGGTTGGCGAGATTAATCCCACCGACAACTCTTTTTAATAAATTCAAGTAAATCATTATCAGTTGAGAGAGTTATCGACGGGATTAATCTCGCCGCTCTTTTTAAAAGGCGGAGAAGCATTGCCTGAACTAATTCTGCCATAACTATGAAAGAGATGGTGGCGGGATTAATCCCGCCACCTCTTCAAAGAGGCGAAAAAAAATGGCCGCTGCCCCGGCTAACGAGAATATTAAGTTAAAGGTAAATGCACGTTGTAACTAAAGTGGGCATGATACGTGAAAATGGGAATATAAAATAAATTACTAATTAATACTTAAGTTTTAATTATTAATTAATCATTTAATTAATATGTAATTAAGCCTTAAATATTAATTAATTAATTAATTAATCCTTCAATAACCTTACTTAGTAAGGAATATTCCTAAAATATCTTAGAATATTCATATTATTCTAAAAATAGTTTACAATAATGAAGAAATACTATCAAACATAATTACAAATGAAATCATTTTCTTATCAACATGTTAATTTTTTATAAATACTTTCTTTCTATCATACAAAGAAATCTTTTCATTTTGTCTAAATCATCACTCTCCGGATTAATCAAATCATTTTGGTCAATATCTTGATGTTGTTGCCACCACTTAACACTCTCACGAATGCAATTGGGAGTTGCCATCCTTGTTAATACATAAGATGTGATAAGAGAAGGTCTGCATAAAGGCTCATCTAAAAACTGACGTTCCTTAAGAATAATATTATAAAGCGCCCGGTTGCTATCCTTCATTTTATAAAATTCAATATCACGAGAAAGAAAAGCTTCAGGAAATGTATGATACGGTGGATACTGCTCACAAAAATTTTCGAGATTCTTCTTTCTGAGGCACGTATCCAAGTAGTTCACTAGCTCATCCATGATATCGGTATCAGAATATGGATCGAAAGTGATTGGATGAATACAAGCAATGTTTTGGTTGAGCATAGCCTTCTGAGGAGAGTCGTCTACTACTAACATCTGTGCGTTCTTTCATTATCCTTAAGCGACTGATCTCCCCATGAGTCCCAATTATTCTTTCATTCTTGAAGAAGTATGGCTTGCTTTCCTTTCTTATATTGTGAAATTCGAGAGGTTTATGACACATTCGCTGGTCAAAAATCCAATCTTTACGAATCACCTCTTCTGCAACACTACAATGTTTCTTAAGTAAATTCAACAGCGGTGTTAAGTTATGAATCTGCATGCATGACCAAATCCCCACAAGCGCACCCATCTCCTTAAGCTTTTGAAAGAGACGATCCAACCCTGGACGAAAAATAATATCATATCGAAATTTACCATGACAAGGAATGAAATCTCCTTGTTTGATTTCTTTTTTCTATCCTGGGGCCTTTGTCGATGAAGCAGAACACCATTGACATCCAACAACACAATATGGCCATGAGTAACATGAGATAGCGTTGCCTCTTGAATACTTTGCAAATCACTTGTTTGCTCCCTTTCACATTTATCCGTTGCCACTATCTCGTTGCCTATCCCTTCATCATTTAATTGTACATCATCCTTACAAGATTCAGATATTGCATGCGCTGAAGAAATTGATTTCGGAATGAAGCCAATAAAAATGATGATGAAGTGGCCCCCATGGTAACGATGTTTTGAGCTGCATTATTATCCATTTCCTGCATGAACTCTGTCATTCTGACATGTGGCACAAGAAATTGTCGCCAAACCCCTCTCTTACCTCATGCAATGCTGAAAATCCATGTTCTCAATTATTTCATTACATCTGCAAAATGATAATTAGCTGACCTTAAAATTATCAAGGTATATTATTTACCTTGTTAATGTGTGACCCATGTTTGAACTAAAAGCTTCATTAATCCTTGAGAATTTATTTTCTGTACAAATATAAAAGAAATATACAAAAATGCCTTATGTTACACTCATTTACAACTATTCATCACTCTATCAATTCATTATCAATTCTTCTTCGCTATTACCTTCTGAGTGAGGCGAAGAAGGTCTAAGCCGCTTGTGAGATGGTTCAAGATCTTCTGCATCTTCTATTGATGTTTCCATGGGTCCTGGAGTGTGCGAATGTTCTGTACTCCTCGAGATAACTTCCGGTCTAATATCTGATTGAAGTTCGTTCTCAGACTCCGAGATTGAACCAGATTCACCTTCAGAGCTATCGCACTTATCTGGAGGGAACTTTCTCAAATACGCCTTTATGGAATCGTTGGGGTACTCAGTTGAGACCCAATCTATCCACTTGTTCAGGTCCTCAACCATGGTCTTATCCTTTTCAACGGCAAACACACATGTATGCCGAAGGTAACACTCCTTCAAGACGGACCCCCTAGTGCAGTAGTCAAAAACCCACGCATCACTGTGAGGACCCCTAATCAAGTTGACGATGCTCCGTGCCGCTTGACTTGTAATGTTTGGATAACGTACATTGCCGAATACGTCACTCATACCTATCGGTGTATCGGATGGAGGTTCAGGGCCGTTGGAGTGCAAACAGATGCCTGGCCAGTCATTTGGAAGCTTGAAATTGTTTGGCGCATTCCTAACAACCAAGTGAACAACGGTATCAATGCACTTGGGATTAGCATCGTTCATATAAAATCCTGTCCAACGATGTCTATTCTTCTTGGCGAAGGCGAAGGCAAAAGTATCGGTGACATGAGCAAGAATCAAGAAATAAATACCTGAAAAAGTAGGTATCAGTGAAGAGCGCAAGCATGAATTCAATAATAAATACCTTCTATGTATATGCTTGCACGGCTAAGTTTCTCCACCAGATCCTCTAGTGCCCTATCTGTCGAAAGATTTTTTGACACCCGCCGATCCATCACGAACAATTGAAACGGTTTCCTACAAGCAGTGATGTTACCCCATAAAGTCTCCGAATCTAACAACAAACATCTGTAGGGCTTGTCGTGATTCGTAGCATCCTCCTTTATAAGGTTCAATTCGGTTCTCCGCTGCTGAAGGACTGCCATAAGAGAAGGCGTCATCCCAATGTTCTCCTTTTTGGCGTTGGCGTGCAATAGATTCTTGCCCAGATCTTCCGATTGGTTCACCCATTCGACAAGCATATCATCGTTCGTCACATGCAAATATTTGCTGACCTCTTCATATGTTGAAGTCGAGGTCCAACCCAGTTTGTGGCAGTGTATTCCCAACCACTCCTTGAAATGCCTGACCGTCTTCAACTCCATTGCCTTGAGATGAAAAGGAGAGGTTGGGCTGCTGTTATTAATTTGTAGTTTGCCATCGATCACCAAATCAGCCAAGACTTCCATCTCCTCCATCGTTGTTCCATTTAAAGGCTTCAACCATGTGAGCTTGAAATCGTTGTCTACATCCTTTGTAGATTGAACAGACTTAGCCTTCGGCGTCTTACTGGGTTTCTTTGCAGACTTTTCTGAGGGCTCCCCTTCACTTGTCTGCTTCTTCTTCAGTGTTCCTTTTGAAAAGGATTCCATAATCCCCAACCATTTGGCAAAGATCCTATCTTCGGGGCAAGAAATCAACATCATCAGAAAGGATGTTTCCTTCCCGCCCACCTGGGCAAAATCAACTGCTGCAATTTCTTCAACTCTCTGAGGAAAAAGACAGATTAATATACCGGCGAGATAAATCCCGCCCAAACAATTTGCTTACCCGGTATTCCGCAGATTGTGTATTCCCTGCGGTAGCTCTTTGTGGTCGCTGAAGAGATTCCCACACGGCTCGCGTGTGTTTAAACTTCTCCCATATTTTGCTGTTGTAGTGGTTGGTGTCGGCAGCGTCCCATTCCGCCGATAACTTATGGTACTGCTCGATTGTGAGATTCGGCTTAGCTAAAAACGCCGATCTTTTTGTCAGCTTCTCACGGGTATGCTCGGAAAGTTTTGTTGCCATCGTTCCTTTGTTGTGTTCCTCGAGAAGTCGTTGGGCTGCCGTTATTGTGTGCTGGCCACTAATGATGTAGTACTTGATAGATTTTTTATTCTCCGTCTGAATCTTCATGAGTTGTTCTGGTGTTGTGATCCAGACTTTGTCAGCGCCCTTCCTTCTTTCATAGTATGGACACAAAACAGCATTATGTGGAACGGTATAAGAATTGTCGTCCTTCATCTTCTCCATGAGCTCAGCTACACGTTCCTGGTTGAGTGGCCTGTAATTGAAGTTTGGGTTGACGCTGCAATATTTAACCCTACAAGGATAAATCTTCATCCAACATCATTTCCTTGTGACTTATTGCAGCATGAGATGCCACAGGTGCAGCTGACAAAACGATTGATGATTTTCTTTTGCGATCCGAATCAACATGTGTGATCCCCGACTGCAGCTGTTCTAGTGTTCTCGGTACACTCTTCCAGCTCCCAAAGCTCCCTAAGCAAATTGAACGTGATCTGTAGAGAACCTGAGACCGAGCCACCCTCTCAATCTCCATTATGATGTCGCTGTGTTCTTCTTCAATGTGAAGAGGGAAGATTGCTTCACTTGCTGATTTTCTGTATTGTGAAGCAATATCTCCTGACAATACACCTACTCGATGAGTCTGAAGATTTTCGAAGTAGACATCCAGATGGATCCCCTCCATAGATGGGCTTTCGTTGAGTTGAAGAAGAACTCCAAGGTCAACATCATTAGTGAACACGTGAACGTCATTATCCACAAGTCGACAAAACCACCCGAAATTAATGTTGTAACTGACGACCTCTGGATCCGAGAACGTGACATTGGATGGAACAAGGCATATGTGTCGAGAATCGTCCAATCTGGGTTCGCAGCCTGCTTTCGGGTGCTTGACTAGCGAATCTACTTTCCATTGTTTTGCTTGTCCATGAGATGTGACAGAGGTTAATTTGACAGCAGCCATGGTTGCTCCAATGCGCTTCCCATTTATCTTAAAATATGGCCAAGTTGATTCCAGAATCCCCCTGCCCATCTCTTCTCCTGCTCTTGTCTTTAATGTCACCTCAATTCCACATCTGAATACAAAAATGATTAGTTCAAGTATCCGAGTATAACAGATTTTATTTTAATTCTTACCCAGAATTTGACGACGACTCCATACTAATGACTCGATCTCCTTGTTTGATCAAATCGTCCTTCTGCAAAATAATACACTATAAATACAAATCATATAAAAACGCACACACACTTGTATAAACCCGAATATACAAAAATAATACACAGAGAGAAGTAGACGTAATTAACTGTCCGAAGCTCACATTTGTGTAGTGCAAAAGAAAGATAACATTTCGTTTTAGAACCACCACAAATGTGAGCTCTGGACAGTTTTACATAGATTCCTAGCTTTTACTCGAAATATTATGATAAGATGATAAAAGTAAATAAAATGAGATATGCAACTTATATATACTAATACACATATATATTCACATGGAAGGTGCGGCGGGATTAATCTCGCCACCCCTTCAATGCCTCCTGAAAGAGTGGGCGGGATTAATCTCGCCACCTTTCTGGAGGCCTTGAACGGGAGTGCGGAATTAATCTTGCCACCCTTCTCGGTCTCAGAGAGAACTGGGCAGGATTTATTTCTCACACCCCTTCAGTGACTCCAGAAAGGGGCGGGATTAATCTCGCCCACCATGTAAGTGATGGTTAAATGAATTTCCCCACCCTTCCCAATTCTCTCCATTGGTATGTTGAAAACCTTCTACGTCTCAGACAGAAACGTTTGGGATTGGTCCGACTCACCAATGGAGAAAAAAGAGAAGGGTGGCGGGATTCATTCCTCCAACAGGCATTGAAGACTCGGCGGGATTAATCCCGCCGCCCAGGGCCTTCACTCGGTCCCTATGCGGCGGGATTAATCCCGCCGGACGCCAATTCCCTGCGCGGAATCGGGCGGGATTAATCCCGCCGCCTAGGCACTTCAGGCAGGCCAATGGCGGCGGGATAAATCCCGATTCCGGCAGGGAATTGGCGTCGGCGGGATTAATCCCGCCTCCCAGGCCCTTCACTCGGGCCTTAGTCGGCGGGATTAATCCCGCCGAACGCCAATGCCCTGTGCGAAATCTTGCGGGATTAATCCCGCCGCCTAGGCCCTTCAGGCAGGCCAATGGCGGCGGGATAAATCCCGCCCGATTCCGCGCAGGGCATGCGTACGCGGCGGGATTAATCCCGCCCACCATGTAAGGGATGGTGAAATTAATCCCACCACCCTTCTCAGTTCCCTCCATTGGTATTTTGTAAACCTTCTCCGTCTCAGACAGAGTTAGTCGGGATTGATTCAACATACCAATGGAGGAAAAAAAGAAGGGTGGCGGGATTAATCCCGCCACCGGGTAATGAAGGTTCGGAGAGACTAATCCCGCCGCCCTCTCGTAAATCATGCGCTCACACATATATATTGGCTGCGGCATTTTGAACAGGGATGGGTGGGGGCGGGATTAATCCCGCCGCTTATATCCTGCGGAAGTGCCTGAGCGGCGGGATTAATCCCGCCGCCCTCCGCGAAGGGCATGAGCGTGGGGCCGGATTAATCCCGCCGTTCATGTCCTGCGTGAATTCCCTGGGCGGCGGGATTAATCCCGCCGCCTTACGCGCAGGACATGTCATGCAGGCTCTTCGGTTAGCCTTCCGTGCAGGATCTTTCATGCAGGCTCTTCGGTTAGCCTCATGAGCGGCGGGATTAATCCCGCCGCCCATCCCCTGTAAATGCCCTGCGCGGAATCCGGCGGGATTAATCCCGCCCATTAGGGCCTTCACACAGGCCATTGCCGGCGAGATAAATCCCGCCATTCCGCGCAGGGCATGGGTGAGCGGCGGGATTAATCCCGCCGCCAGGCCCAGGCCGGCGGGATTAATCCGCCGCCGAGGCCATAAACCTATAGCGGCGGGATTAATCCCGCCGCTCGAGGGGCTTAGCGTGTGTGCGAGAGATAAAATTAATAAATAAAAAAATTATACAGATAAAAACACACATATATATATGTGTGTGTGTGTATATATTAATATATATATATTATGTATGTATGTATGTATGTATGTATAGGAGTGTACGTGTGTGTGCAAGAGATAGATAAATAAATAAAATTATACAGTACTGGTACACATAATATATGTGTGTACATAGGTATATATATGTGTGTGTATATCGTGTGAGCGAAACAAATAAAATCATACAGATAAACAAACACACACACACACATATATATACACAGGAGTGTGCGTGTGTGTGCGAAAGATAAAACTAATAAATAAATAAAATTATACAGATAAACACACACATATATATGTGTGTATATAGATATATAATCCATAGAGAAAGAGAGAGAGTCTGTGAATATATAAGCATATATATAAACTAGTGTTGTATGTATGTATATATGTATATAGGTATATATATATGTGTATATGTATATTGTGTGTATGCGTGTGTGAGCGAAACAAATAAAATCATACAGATAAACAAACACACACACACACACACATATACATACACAGGAGTGTGCGTGTGTGTGCGAGAGATAAAACTAATAAATAAATAAAATTATACAGATAAACACACACATATATATATGTGTGTATATAGATATATAACCCATATGAATATATAAGCATATATATAAACTAGTGTTGTATACTATTTGTTAATATGCATTGATTATATATATATATATGTGTGTGTGTGTGTGTGTGTGTGTGTGTGTGTGTGTGGTGTGTAAAGCAGTGTGCGTGTGTGTGGGAGAGATAGATCAATAAAAAAAAATTTACAGATACTGGTACACATAATATATATATGTATATATGTATATAGGTATATATATATGTGTATATGTATATCGTGTGTATGCGTGTGTGAGCGAAACAAATAAAATCATACAGATAAACAAACACACACCCACCACACATATACATACACAGGAGTGTGCGTGTGTGTGCGAGAGATAAAACTAATAAATAAATTTATACGCACACTCCTATACATATATACATACATACACACACACACACACACACACACACAGATCTCACCTGTGTGCACAGCCGCCGCCGATTTCACAGCCGCCGCCTCTTGAAACCCTAAGAATATACCTAAACCCTAAAGGAATTAAATATATATATTAACCCTAATAGAATATTCCTTCTGAGAATATACTTAAACCCTAAAAAAGAATAAAATATAGATTCGCCCTAAACGAATATTCTTTCATTATATTATTAGCGCGTGCGTGTGCGTGGGTGTATCACATACACCCCAAAAATATAAATCATGCAGGGATTTAACATGTGTGTGTCCATGAGAGTGTTAAAGTTTCATGTGTATCAATACATACATACACATTGCATATATTAATACACATAATATATACATACACACGTGTATACACACAGACATACATACATATTACATGGGTTTAGGTTTAGGGTTTAGGGTTTTGGATTTAGGATGGATCATGCATGGTGTGTATGTATGAGAGAAGAGAGAGTGTTACTTACACATATTATACATAGATATACATACATAGTATATGAGAGAGAGAAACATATTATGGATCATGCATGGTGTGTATTATACACACAGACATACATACATATTAGTACATAATATTAGAGAGACCGAGTACATATTATAGATCATGCATGGTGTGTATGTTTGAGAGAAGAGAGACAGTACATATTAACATGGATCATGCATGGTGTGTATGTATGAGAGAAGACAGAAAGTACACATATATACATACAGAGTACACATATATACATACACACAGACATACATACATATTACATGAGTAAATTCATTGTGTTACATATTAGGGTTTAGGGTTTAGGATGGATCATGCATGGTGTGAAGAGAGAGTGTTGAAAAATTATTTTTGTACACACATGTATACACAGGGTTTAGGGTTTAGGGTTTAGGGTTTGCTCCCAACAAGCTTAATATAAATATTACACATGTAAATTCAATGTGTTACATACACACAGATTGAGTACATATATCATACATGCGTTGAACATGATGTTTTCAATAAAGAAGCAACATATTTCTTCAGTTTGGTTTAGGGTTGTGCATGTGTGTGCATATGTGTTTTTGTAAGTTCTTGTAATGCGTGTGTAAATTTATGATTGTGTTTATATATGTGTGCAAAACAAACATCGAATAATTAAGAAAATAATATTAATAAACACACTATGAACATATTTTAAATTATACATAATAATATATGATTTTATCTAATATATAGCCATATATAGTTTTAATAATATATATTAATTTAATATTGATAAAAAGGTTAACATTGAAATATTCTTGAAATAATAAGAAATTAATTGAGAAAATCCCATTAATATATACATATGTAAATTAAGTACTCAAATAATTAACTAAATTAATTATCATAATCATGTTTAATATTGGAATATTCTTGGAATAATAAGAAAATAATAAAGAATATCCCATTAATATAAAGAAGATTAATTACTCAAGTAATTAAGGAAATGATATTAATATATATATTATTAAAACTATATATGACTATATATTAAATAAAATGATGTATTTTATGTATAATTTAAAATATGTTCATAGTGTGTATTAATTTAATATTGATAATAAGGTTTAACACATGAATATTCTTGAAATAATAACAAATTAATTGAGAAAATCCCATTAATATATACAAATGTAGAATAATTACTGCAATAATTAAGAACAAGACTAATTTAATTATGATAATCAGGTTTAATATTAGAATATTCTTCAAATATTAATAAAATAATTAAAGAATATCCCATTGATACTAGGAAATGAAAACTAAATACTCGAGTAATTAAGAAAATAATAATAATAAACAGACTATGAATATATTTTAAATGATACATAATAATATATCAATTTATTTATTGTATAAGTATATATTTATATATATATATATAATATAAATATACTTGAATACTAAGAATGTAGAATATAGTCTAAAATTTCGTAATATTAAACAGCTTGAATCACTTGAATAACATTAAATGCAATTTTTAAAATACTCATTGGAACTGGAGAGTATATATGTCAGAGTGTCGGATATTTGTGTCAACTCATCTTAAATTTTATTTTCTGTTCTTTTTAAAAATTTGAATTTCTGACATATGTATTGTCGGTCTGACATGTAAATTTGAAAATGCATTTAATTTCCCACTCAAATTCAGATCTGGTTCTTTCTCCGGCAAGGGTTTCTTCATTTCTGTATTTTTCACTCTTTAGATCTTCTTTTTTCTTCATAGTGATCATCTCAGGAGCGAGATTAAATTGGGTGCTATTCTTTATAGGAAAGCACGGCGCCTTCAGTGCTGTTTACAAGTAAGTATTATAAACAAATTTAAAAATACTTATAAAGATTCACTCTCTTACATTCTCTCTTAAAATTACAATTTAGGGGTTTAGGCCGCATTAGGATTATAATATATTCCGTTAGGGATTTATCCCGTTTAAATATCCTTTTAACTTAATATTCTAGGTTAACCGGGGCGGCGGGATTAATCCGGCCATTTCTTTTTCGCCTCTTCGAAGAGGTGGCGGGATTAATCCCGCCACCATCTCTCGGGCAATGCTTCTTTGCCACTGAAAAAGAGTGGTGGGATTAATCCCGCCGATAACCTTCTCAACTGATGAAGAGTTACCAGAATTTATTAGAAAGAGTTGTCGCGGGATTAATCCCGCCAACCATTTTAGGAGGCAGGGAAGGGGTGGCGGGATTAATCTCGCCACCACATCCCTGTTTTAAGGATTTGGGACAGGATTTATCCCGAGATCTCTTTGAAATCATAGTTTTGGAGAGAGTTATGTGCGGGTTTAATCCCGCCACCCATTCCCCGTCGTAAGAATTGTGGGCGGGATTAATCCCGCCTTGGACTCCCTCCGCAAGGAAGAGCCGGCGGGATTAATCCCGCCGCCTCTTCCTCCTCGGGGGAGTCCAAGGCGGGATTAATCCCGCCGACTCTCTCCGACGAGGAAGGGAGTCCGGCGGGATTAATCCCGCCGACTCATCCTCGCCGGAGAGAGTCGGCGGGATTAATCCCGCCTTGGACTCCCTTCGAGGGAAGAGCCGGCGGGATTAATCCCGCCGACTCTCTCCGAAGGGGTTGAGTGGCGGCGGGATTAATCCCGCCGACCGTCCTCGTCGGAGGGATTCGTGGGCGGGATTAATCCCGCCCATCAGCTGTATAATCAAACATGAGATATTATCTCTAAACATAATTATGTATTATTGCATATGCATATTATTAAGTAACCGTAATTCAGATTTCTTAGAAATATTGCATAAACAGATATCATAAATAATACAATTATTTATGTGCAGGACAATATGTTTAATACTGGGATAAAGTATGTCTTTTCGGAACAACGAGATAGTTGGCACTGGAACTGTGGAAGTTCGAGATAATAATGCATCATGTCACAATATTGCCCAAGGATCTTGTGTGTACGTATGGGTGAACACCATTTACAAGCATGTTGAGGTTCTTGGGAATGGAATTTGAGGAGGAGGGCTCCTGTATTATGGAATTTGGATGAAGTCAAGGCTGACACAGAATATGCAGAGTCACAAACAAATAGTAGCACGAGTTTACCAGATGATGGCTTGCCTGCTGTGATGGATGAGGTGATTCTCTTTCTTCGTGAGATTGAAGTCGGAAGAGGCATCATCACAGCTATAAATCCAATGGAAGCAGTGTCAGAAGAGAAACTAGGGTCCGACTTCATGGGTGTAGTTGTGACAGAGGTTTCACCTAATGGCACATTGTATCATGGATCCCTCGTGAGGTGGCGAACATCTGAATTAAGACGGCAAGATGGTTCAACATATTCTGGGTTGGATTTCAATAATAACAACCCGGAAGAACAACTCATATTTGAAGAGGTTCCTTGCATTGGTCCTATTGTAAGAAAAAGGCGATTCATGGGTTGTAGATCTTCCCCTGCAAGTTTTCAGCAAGAGGGTAAAGATGGATCCTACATCTTCCGAAAGTGTTACGAGCATTTCCACGATTGACTGTTGCAAGAAGAAGTTTGTCAGATGGCAGACCGGAATGAAATTACCCAATGTAGACATGTCTTCGTATGCTCACCCAAAAGCAAAGGCATGAGTTTGTATATGCTGCACTAACTAGGTGTATTGATGGAATGGCCTCGGACACAGGTTATCAGAGTACATCCATGGTATTTAATAAGGTGGCCATCTGCTTCAAAGCTTGGTACAGTATATACGGGATCCCAAAGACCACGTTCTACCGTCGGAGGGATGAGTGGCTAGATGGAGCGAACCTCAGTTCATGGGAACACTCGCTTGGTCAAAAACCCGCTCTCACATCATGGCAGCCATAGAGATACTCAAGGCTTTTGTGGAAGCAAATGCAGACAGGATGCCTCACAAATGCCGAACCACAAATGCAGGGGTCCGGGAAAATCTCAAGGTTTTGCCTTCAATCTACACTCAATTGAAACTGTGTGAACATGTGAACAAGTGCCTCAGTTTGATGGGGCTCCAAGCAATCTGCACTGGTACCTTCAACAACATATGGAATACTCATTTTAAGGATGTGGAGATTGCAATACACTCTAGCTTTTCTAAGTGTGACACTTGTACATCATTGAAGGCTGCAGAGGCTTGTGCAAAAACCTTGGTGGAGATCACTACCATTCAAAGGAAGATGGAGGCCCACATGATTGCACAACAAACTTGCCGGTCTCAGTACTATGCACACCGCATGCTTTCTGTTGTCACGCCCATCAGAGTACCTGTGCTTGATCCATGACAAGATGGATCATTCAAAGACCAGCATTCCAAAGCTCTTTGCAACACCAAAGTGCCTTGGAAATGTCATGAAACTTCCGATTTCATTGACAGGTGCTAACACATGGACACGGTTGTGAGTCATATGGACACTTTTCACTTCCACATTGGTCTAGCGACTCCAATTTCACTATTGGGTCGTTAGCCATGTGTTTCAGAAACCTTGAAGCCCACTCACAGACAAGTCCTATCAGTGATCTCAAAGTGAAGAAACAACACCTTCAACCTTTATATAATGCTCTCATGAACACATCTGCACTTGAGGCTACTTGGGAATATGAGAGGCATTGTCAACAACCTGCACAGAAAATAGATGGCCCTGTTGAGAGTTCTGGTTCAGTGGAGGGATCTAGCTCAAATAGTGTACATGTGTCCTCAACATCAAATAAGCTTCCTCGTCATTTGCTTTTACAGATGGATAATTGTGCAGGCGAGAACAAAAATAGGTAAATCATTTTACTTAAGGGTTTCTCAAGCTCATACTTACTTTTATTTTCTAGATATGTGCTAGCATACTTGTCAATGCTTGTTGCCAAAGGTGTGTTTGAAACAATCACGCTCAGTTTCCTTATGGTTGGTTACACTCATGAAGATATTGATGCGTTCTTCAGCAAGGTCTCCAACTCTACAAAAAGGACAAGTGCACTTACCTTACCGCATATGAATGAATCTTTTTGAAAATTGCATCTCCAAAAAAAGTTGTGCTTTGCTTGTGACTGAGGTGCCAGACTTCAAAAAATTTCTCAAGGAGTATATAAAAGAAGAGAGTGATTCTTTAGTTGGTCACCTTGTGCCGCTACAATTCTTTTTCTCCATACGAGATGGTATACCTATTATGCGTACAAGTTACGGCCATCAGAGCAGGAGTGGTTACCGAAAGAGGGCTTAATGCTCTTCAAAAGTGGAGAGGATGGAAAGCCACTTCTCCAGAAGGACAACCAGACCCTATTCCATTGAGTGCCTAGCTCAAGGAACAAGAGGTTATTATTGATGATCAAAAAATATGTGGCATGGGTTCAAAAATCGATGCCAAAAGAATTCTGATAAGGCAACTGGTTACTCAGAACTATATAAGCATGTGGTCAACTATTGGGAGACTGTTGTTCGAGAGTTGGAAGGCCTACTGTCACAAGTACAAAATTGCAACACCCTTTCTGGCCTAAAACAAGGTGGCGAGAGGAGATTGAAATGACATCACTAAGCATAGACGACATAGAAGCCAGTAGTGATGTGGAAGTGCAAACCCCACACTTTGTTGGACAAAGGAACCAAAAACCTAAAGCATACTTTGATTGCTGCAAGGATCTTCAAAAACTAATGATGGTTCTCATTACTCCAGATGCGTCATATAATCAGCCTATTTGGATGGGTCAAATTATCAACACACCTAAAGTAATCACAAAAATAGTATTGTTAAGGTTGCATGGTTCAAACCACAAAAAAGGCGACACGAGAAGGAGAGCGAAAGATATAATGGATGCCTAGAGAAAACATGGTCTCCCAATCAAAAGACCCAGCATGTTTTATAAATGTTAAATCCATTCGATATGGGTGGATGTCAAGAAGCGTTGATAAAGTCACGATTAACAAAACTGCAAGGGAATGTATGTTTTCTGAAGCTTAAAGCAATTACAAAATTATAAAATATCATATATTTAATATTCATAATTATTATAAACTCTTTAATAATAGTACCAAATTATACTTAACTATATAAATTTAAAAAATGATATGGAAGATTGACTATATTATTAAGGATTTTATATATATATTATTACTACTACAAATTTTTAATTAATAATGTTATATTTAAATATTAATATTTAATAACAACATCAATATTTATATAATGTACCTCTTATGCTCTTCCTTAATTGTTATATTAGGCAATATATTATATAATTTAATACATTCTACTTTTATAATGTTATTAATTTTTGTTCAATGAATGCTATAATTTATTAAAGGTAGAATACAAAATAGAATATTTAAAGAATATTCTCTTTTCAAACATATATTCTAAAGAATATTCCTTTAATATTAGAAAATGCTAATTAAATAGTAAAATTGTTAATTATTAGGAAATGGGACTATAGCCATGCCCATTTTAGTTACAACTTGCATGTATATTTAAACGGGATAAATCCCTAACAGAATATATTGTAATCCTAATGCATTCCTAAATCCTTAAATTCTAAAATTTAAGAGAGAATGTAAGATAGTGAATCTTTATAAATATTTTAAATTTGTTTATAATACTTACTTGTAAACAGCACTTAAGGCGCCGTGCTTTCCTATAAACAATAGCGCACCCAATTTAATGTCGCTCCTGAGCTGATCACTAAGAAGAAAAAAGAAAATCTGAAGAGTGAAAAATAAAGAAATGAAGAAACCCTTGCCGGAGAAAGAACCAGATCTGAATTTGAGTGGAAATTAAATGTATTTTCAAATTTACATGTCAGACTAATAATACTTATGTCAAAAATTCGAAATTTTTGAAAATAACAGAAAAGAAAATTTAAGATGAGTTGAAACAAATAACCGACAGTCTAACATATATACTCTTCAATTCCAATGAGGGTTTTAAAATTGCATTTAATGTTATTCAAGTGCTTCAAGCTATTTAATATTACGAAATTTTTCTAATTGTTCTACATTCTTAATATTCAAGTATATATTATTGAGTTTATATTATATATATATATACACTAATACAATAAATAAATTGATATATTATTATGTATCATTTAAAATATATTCATAGTCTGTTTATTATTATTATTTTCTTAATTACTCGAGTAATTAATTTACATTTCCTACTATTAATGGGATATTCTTTATTTTCTTAATATTGAAAGAATATTCCAATATTAAACCTGATTATCATAATTAAATTAGTCTTATTTTTAATTATCTCAGTAATTATTTTACATTTGTATATATTAATAGGATTTTCTCAATTAATTTGTTATTATTTCAAGAATATTCCTATGTTAAACCTTATTATCAATATTAAATTAATATATATTATTAAAACTATATATGACTATATATTAGATAAAATGATGTATTATTATGTATAATTTAAAATATGTTCATAGTGTGTATATTAATTTCATTTTCTTAATTACTTGAGTAATTAATTTCTTTATATTAATGTGATATTCTTTATTATTTTCTTATTATTCCAAGAATTTTCAATATTAAACATGATTATCATAATTAATTTACTTAATTATTTCAATACTTGATCTACATTTGTATATATTAATGGGATTTTCTCAATTAATTTCTTATTATTTCAAGAATATTCTAATGTTAAACCTTATTATCAATATTAAATTAATATATATTATTAAACTAATATAGCTATATATTAGATAAAATCATATATTATTATGTATAATTTAAAATATGTTCATAATGTGTATATTAATATTATTTTCTTAATTATGCGATGTTTGTTTGCACATATTATATATAAACACGATTATAAATTTATATATACACGTGCACACGCATTAGAAGCACTTATAAAGACACATATGCACACACATGCACATTGCCCTAAACCAAACTTGAGAAATTATATGTTGCTTCTTTATTGGAAAAACATCATGTTCAACACATGTATGATCTATATACTCAATCTGTGTGTGTGTAACACATTGAATTTATACATGTAATATATATTATGTATGTTTGTGTGTATACACGTGTATGTATATATGTGTACTAATATTGCAATGTGTACGGTTTTCATTTGTTAACACTCTATCTCTTCTCTCATACATACACAGTGTCACTATGCATAATCCCTTCTCTCATACATACACCCATGCATGATCATGATCCATAATATGTAGCCTGTCTCTTCTCTCATACATACACACCATGCATGATCCATAATATGTACTGATGTTACAATATTATATAATATGTATAATGTATATCTGTGTATAACACTCACTCCTCTCATACATAAACACCATGCATGATCCATCCTAACCCTAAACCCTAAACCTTAAACCCTATGTAACACATTGAATTTACACATGTAATATGTATGTATGTTTGTGTGTATACACGTGTGTATGTATATGTGTACTAATATATGCAATGACATTGTGTATGAATTTAATTTGTTAACACTCTTTCTCTTCTCTCATACATACACACCATGCATGATCCATGTAAATATGTATTGTCTTCTTCTTCTCTCAAACATACACACAATGCATGATCCATAATATGTATTGTCACTCTTCTCTCATACATACACACCATACATGATCCTGTACTCTGTCTCTCTAATATTAATATGTATTAATATGTATGTATGTCTATGTGTATAATACTATGTGTGTATATATGTATCGCTGCACGTGAAACTTTAACACTCTCATGGACACACACGTGTTAAACCCGTGCATGATATTTATTCTTGGGTTGTATGTGATACATCCACGCACACGATAATATAATAAAAAAATATTCGTTTAGGGCGAATCTATAGTTTATTCTTTTTAGGGTTTAAGTATATTCTTAGAAGGAATATTTGATTAGAATTAATATATATTCTATTACTTTTAGGGTTTAAGTATATTCCTAGGGTTTGTAAGGCGGCAGCGAAATCTTCTTCTCTCTCACACATGTGAGATATCTCTCTCTCTCTCTCTCTCTCTCACACGCACACTCCTCTGAGTTTATTTATTTATTTTTATTCACATATATATTTATATGTGTGTGTATCTTAATAATATAATTTAGATCTCTATCTCTCGCACACACACGCACACTCGTATACATACACACACACACATATATATATATATATATCTCCTTCTCTCTCTCTTTTCTCTATAGATCTCTATCTTTCGCACACACACGCACACTTGTATACATATACACACACAGATATATATATATAATATATATATATCTCCTCTCTCTCTCTCTTCTCTATAGATCTCTATCTCTCGCACACACGCACACTCGTATACATATACACACACACACACACACATATATATATATCTGTGTGACACACACACACACACACACACACACACACACACACACATATATATATATAACTATTTATTTATCTATATATATGTGTGTTGTGTGTATCTGTATAATTTTATTGATTTGTTAATTGTATCTCTTGCACACACACGCACACTCCTGTATATATATATGTGTGTGTGTGTTTTTGTTTTATCTGTATGATTTTATTTGTTTCACACACGCATACACACGATATACATATACACATATATATATATATACCTATGTATACATACATATATTATGGGTACCAGTATCTGTATAATTTTATTTATTTATCTATCTTCGCACACACACGCGTATATACATATACATATACATATATATGTGTGTGTGTGTTATCTGTATAATTTTATCTGATTTGACTATCTCTGGCACACACCGCACTCTCCTGCACACACATATACATATATATATATGTGTGTGTGTGTGGTGTAGCGGCGGGATTAATCCGCCGCTATATAATTAGCCACTCGGCGGCGGAATTAATCCCGCCGCTCATTTGTTACCCTCATGAGCGGCGGGATTAATCCCGCTGCCATTTCAGGCCTAAGTGAAGTGCCTGGGCGGCGGGATTAATCCCTCTGCCTACGCATGCCCTGCGCGGAATCGAGCGGGATTTATCCCGCTGCCATTGGCCTGCCTAAAGGGCCTAGGCGGCGGGATTAATTCCGCCGGATTCCGCACAGGGCAATGGCGTCCGGCGGGATTAATCCCGCCGCGTATGCATGCCCTGCGCGGAATCGGGCAGGATTTATCCCGCCGCCAAAGGCCTGCCTGAAGGCCTAGGCGGCGGGATTAATCCCGCCGATTCCGCACAGGCATTGGCGTCCGGCGGGATTAATCCCGCCGACTAGGCCCAAGTGAAGGGCCTGGGCGGCGGGATTAATCCCCGCGTACGCATGCCCTGCGTGGAATCGGGCGGGATTTATCCCCGCCAAAGGCCTGCCTGAAGGGCCTAGGCGGGGATTAATCCCGCCCGATTGCGTAGGAATTGGCCGGCGGGATTAATCCCGCCGCATAGGGACCGAGTGAAGGCCTGGGCGGCGGGATTAATCCCGCCGAGCTTCAATGCCTGTTGGAGGGATGAATCCCGCACCCTTCCTTTTTTTCTCCTTGGTGAGTCGGACCAATCCCAAACGTTTTGTCTGAACGTAGAAGGTTTACAACATACCAATGGAGAGGACTGGGAAGGGTGGCGAGATTCATTTACCATCCCTTACATGGTGGGCGAGATTAATCCCGTCCCTTTCTGGAGTCACTGAAGGGGTGTGCCAAATAAATCCTGCCAAGTTCTCTCTGAGACCGAGAAGGGTGGCAAGATTAATTCCGCACTCCCGTTCAAGGCCTCCAGAAAGGTGGCGAGATTAATCCCGCCCACTCTTTCAGGAGGCATTGAAGGGGTGGCGAGATTAATCCCGCCGCACCTTCCATGTGAATATATATGTGTATTAGTATATATAAGTTGCATATCTCATTTTATTTACTTTTATCATCTTATTAATATTTCGAGTAAAAGCTAGGAAACTATGTAAAACTGTCCAGAGCTCACATTTGTGGTGGTTTAAAACGAAATGTTATCTTTCTTTTGCACTAGCACAAAGGTGAGCTTTGGACAGTTAATTCCGTCCACTTCTCTCTGTGTATTATTTTTGTATATTCGGGTTTATACAAGTGTGTGTGCGTTTTTATATGATTTGTATTCATAGTGTATTATTTTGCAGAAGGACGATTTAATTAAACAAGGAGATCGAGTCATTAGTATGGAGTCGTCGTCAAATTCTGGGTAAGAATTAAAATAAAATCTGTTATACTCGGATATGTGCTTGAATAATCATTTTTGTATTCAGATGTGGAATTGAGGTGACATTAAGACGAGAGCAGGAGAAGAGATGGGCAGGGGGATTCTGGAATCAACTTGGCCATATTTCAAACTAAACGGGAAGCGCATTGGAACAACCATGTTGCTGTCAAACTAACCTCTATCACATCGCATGGACAAGCAAAACAATGGAAAGTGGGTGTGCTAGTCAAGCATCCGAAAGCATGCTGCGAACCCAGATTGAGATGCTCGACACATATGCCTTGTTCCATCCAATGTCACGTTCTCGGATCCAGAGGTCGCCAGTTACAACATTAATTTCGGGTGGTTTTGTCGACTTGTGGATAATGACGTTCACGTGTTCACTAATGATGTTGACCGTAGTTCTTCTTCAACTCAACGAAAGCCCATCTATGGAGGGGATCCAACTGGATGTCTACTTCGAAATCTTCAGACTCATCGAGTAGGTGTATTCTCAGCAGAGATTGCTTCACAATACAAAAATCCACAAGTGGAGCAATCTTCCCTCTTCACATTGAAGAAGAACACAGCGACATCATAAGGAGATTGAGAGGGTGCTTGGTCTCAGGTTCTTTACAGATCACGTTCAATTTGCTTAGCAAATTTCGGGAGCTGGAAGAGTGTGCCGAGAACATTAGAACAGCATCAATCGGGGATCACACATGTTGATTCGGATCGTAGAAGAAAATCATTAGTCGTTTTGTCAGCTGCACCTGTGGCGTCCCATGCTGCAATAAGCCACAAGGAAATGATGTTGGATGATAGGATTTACAGTGTAGGGTTAAGTATTGCAGCGTCAACCCAAACTTCAATTACAGGCCACTCAATCAGGAACGTGTAGCTGAGCTCATGGAGAAGATGAAGGACGACAATTCTTACACCGTTCCACATAATGCTGTTTTGTGCGCATACTACGAAGAAACAAAGGCGCTGACAAAGTGTGGATCACAACACCGGAACAAATGAGGAAGGTTCAGACGGAGAATAGAAAATCAATCAAGTACTACATCATTAGTGGCCAGCACACAATAACGGCAGCCCAACGACTTCTCGACGAACACAACAAAGGAACGATGGCAACAAAACTTTCCGAGCATACCCGTGAGAAGCTGACGAAAAGATCGGCATTTTTAGAAGCCGAATCTCACAATCGAGCAGTACCATAAGTTATCGGCGGAATGGGACGCTGCAGACACCAACCACTACAACAGCAAAATATGGGAGAAGTTCAAACACACGCGAGCCGTGTGGGAATCTCTTCAGCGACCACAAAGAGCTACTGCAGGGAATACACAATCTGCGGACTACCGGGTAAGCAAATTGTTTGGGCGGGATTTATCTCGCCGGTATATTAATCTGTCTTTTTTCTCAGAGAGTTGAAGAAATTGTAGCAGTTGATTTTGCCCAGGTGGGCGGGAAGGAAACATCCTTTTTGATGATGTTGATTTCTTGTCCCGAGGATAGGATCTTTGCGAAATGGTTGGGGATTATGGAATCCTTTGCAAAAGGAACACTGAAGAAGAAGCAGACAAGTGAAGTGGAGCCCTCAGAGAAGTCTGCAAAGAAACCCAGTAAGACGCCGAAGGCTAAGTCTGTTCAATCTATAAAGGATGTAGACAACGATTTCAAGCTCACATGGTTGAAGCCTTTAAATGGAACAACGATGGAGGAGATGGAAGTCTTGGCTGATTTGGTGATTGATGGCAAATTACAGATTAACAACAGCAGCCCCACCTCTCCTTTTCATCTCAAGGCAATGGAGTTGAAGACGGTCAGGCACTTCAAGGAGTGGTTGGGAATACACTGCCACAAACTGGGTTGGATTTCGGCTTCAACATACGAAGAGGTCAGCAAATATTTGCATGTGACAAATGATGATGCTTGTCGAATGGGTGAATCAATCGGAAGATCTGGGCAAGAATCTATTGCACGCCAACGCCAAAAGAAGGAGAACATTGCGATGACGCCTTCTCTTATGGCAGTCCTTCAGCAGCGGAGAACCGAGTTGAACCTTATAAAGGAGGATGCTACGAATCACGACAAGCCCTACAGATGTTTGTTGTTGGATTCGGAGACTTTATGGGGTACCATCACTGCTTGTAGGAAACCGTTTCAATTGTTCGTGATGGATCGGCGGGTGTCAAAAAATCCTTCGACAGACAGGACACTAGAGGATTTGGTGGAGAAACTTAGTCGTGCAAGTATGTACAAAGAAGGTATTTATTATTGAATTCATACTTGCACTCTTGACTGATATCTACGTTTTCAGGTATTTATTTCTTGATTCTTGCTCATGTCACCGATACCTTTGCCTTCTCCTTTGCCAAGAGGAATAAACATCGTTGGACAGGATTTTATATGAATGATGCTGATCCGAAGTGCATTGATTCGGTTGTTCACTTGGTTGTTAGGAATGCGCCAAACAGTTTCAAACTTCCAAATGACTGGCCAGGCATCTGTTTGCACTCCAACGGCCCTGAACCTCCATCCGATACACCGATAGCTGAGAGTGACGTATTCGGCAATGTACGTTATCCAAACATCACAAGTCAAGCGGCACGGAGCATCGTCAACTTGATCAGGGGTCCTCAGTGATGCGTGGGTTTTTGACTACTGCACTAGGGGGTCCGTCTTGAAGGAGTGTTACCTTCGGGATACATGTGTATTTGCCGTTGAAAAGGATAAGACCATGGTTGAGGACCTGAACAAGTGGATAGATAGGTTCTCAACTGACTACCCCAACGAATCCATAAAGGAGTATTTGAGAAAGTTCCCTCCAATAAGTGCGATAGCTCTGAAGACGAATCTGGTTCAATGTCGGAGTCTGAGACGAACTTCAATCAGATATTAGACCGGAAGTTATCTCGAGGAGTACAGAACATTCGCACACTCCATTACCCATGGAAACATCAATAGAAGATACAAGATCATGAACCATCTCACAAGCGGCTTAGACCTTCTTCGCCTCACTCAGAAGGTAATAGCGAAGAAGAATTGTTAATGAGTTCTTAGAGTGACGAATAGTTGTAAATGAGTGTAACATAAGGCATTTTTGTATATTTCGTTTATATTTGTACAGAAAATAAATTCTCAAGGATTAATGAAGCTTTTAGTTCAAACATGGGTCACACATTAACAAGGTAAATAATATACCTTGATAATTTTAAGGTCAGCTAATTATCATTTTGCAGATGTAATGAAACAATTGAGAACATGGATTTTCAGCATTGGCATGAGGTAAGAGAGGGGTTTGGCGACAATTTCTTGTGCACATGTCAGAATGACAGATTTCATGCAGGAAATGGAATAATAATGCAGCTCAAAACATCGTTACCATGGGGGCCACTTCAGTTTTTTCATCATCATTTTTATTGGCTTCTATCAGAGTTTTTACTTGGTGCCACAAAAGGCGGCTTGCCATGTGCCAACCCAGGAATCTCTTCTTGGAAACCCCACGAAACCTGGTAAAGTAACCCGTATTAGGAACCCAAGCCTTAGGAAGTCAAACCCTAGCTTGACTAAGTCCACAAACAAGACTCACCTTGTGAATCAGGATACACGGACTAGCCGAGCTTTAGGTGTCATTCCTAGCTTGGCGTGGTTGAGGCGGCTGGAGCAAGGCCTCAACCACTAATTTTGCGGAACGTGAACTCGGGCAATGTCTTTGAGCTTGCGGGCAGGTTTTCGGACACAGGAATCTAACTAACTCCTTGGAAATGACGTGCCCTATCTCAAAGGCAAGATCCTGCCAACGATAAGGATAGTCTAACCCTAGGGTGGGTTGTACCCCTGTCGTGTGGAAGTTTGGGCGACACAACGGAGGGTTGCACCTTGACGACACAAAGCTTAGCTTGCACCGGTAGGAGGTTAACGAGCTCTCTCTTGAACCCAGGAAGCCTCACTACATATACTCTACCTTATTTATGTGACGGACCCCCCCCCCCCCCCCCTGTTTACCTAAATGAGTAAGTGGGCTGGCATGGAAATGCCAGCCCTTAGAGAACTAGTTGTCCTAACCTAACCCTAAACCTAACCCTAGGGGGGGGGTATTAGGGCGTGGGGTTAGGGAAACCCTAGAGTTAGGTCAACCCTAGGAGTGTCCCTAACCCTTATTTTGACAAGCTATACTTTATAACATGGAACGTCAAACCGAGGGAGAGTTTCTAGAAGGTAAGTTCTAGCTTTGCCTAGAGTTTCTTGCAAATACTTAATGACACCCAGCCGGACCATCACTAGATACCCAAGTGCACTAAACGGGCCTGTTTCCTACTACATCTAGGGTTCGTCACAACTTGGTAAGTAACAACAGTCAAACCCCAAAGCAAAGGTCGAGTCATAGTAAAAAACTATGACACACTCCCCGCCTTTGAGAATGTCAACGTCCTCGTTGACGTCTAACTCCAAGACTAGACTAGGTTAGGAAAAATTAACTGAAAACTAACACTAATCACTCTATGCGGAGTCAGCAAAAAGTTCACAAGTTTTTATTACCCCCCTTGCATTACGCGAAGCCAAATACTTCAGAACCGTCGTTCACTGAGCGAGAACTCAGTTGCCGGAGGCACCACCTGCGACAAGAAGTCATTTGGAGACCTTTTGCACGTCTGCAAAGTCTGTCACCCGACACAGATAACAGGTTAGTTAATTTCTTTAAGTTAACTAGAATTTATATTGGAGGCCTCTAGTTAAGGTTGTCTATTGGCCCCTAGGTTAAGAAGAAAACTTTATTTCTTAATCAGTTTGAGACCTCGTCTCAAATTCATTCACCAACTCCATCGCTTCTGCAGATTCTCCAATGGTTCCCATGTCGACTCGCATGCCGGGTACCTTTTCCATTTAACAAGATATTCACGTTTACGTTTTCGCCGTCCATGAATGTTTCGCCCCTTTAATATCACCTCAACTTCAAATTCTTTCTCCTCACCAACTAACTCTGGAGGCGGACGTAAATTATGATATCTATGTGGATGTTTCTCATCCTTGTGGAATGGCTCAAGCAATGTTGACATGAAAACACATTGTGTATTGTTCCCAACTCTGGAGGAAGATCTAACCCATAAGCCACTTTCCCTACTGCTTCACCACCTTGTATGGCCTATGTAGTGCGATAGAAACTTCTTCGAAAGAGTCGTTGGAACCTTCAGGTTTTGGTACTCAACAATACCATATCCCCAACCTGATACTCTACATCCCGCCGATGCTTATCGTACTGCTGACGATACCTTTCCTGTGCTGCAGCCATCGCTTGACGAGCAGCTTCCCATGTTCGATACAATTGTCCTGTGAACTCTGCTACAGATGGAACTCGATTGCTATCGTCTTTCGGTAACACCATACTCTGAGGAATACCACCCTTATTCCCAGTTAACACTTCCATCGGGCTACATCCGATTGCAGTGTGTCGAGTTATTGTAACATATCTCAGCCATATCAAGTGTTCAGCCCAATCAAGTTGATCACCTTGAACATAGCATCTGAGATAGTCCTCGACTTGTCGGTTCACCCTCTCCGTTTGACCATCAGTTTGTGGATGGTAGCTGTACTGAACTTGAGCATCGTACCAAACTGCTTAAACAATGTCCCCAAAACTTCCCCGTAAACCGAGGATCCCGATCTGAGATCATGGTTTCCGGTAGTCCGCGCACTCTTATGACTTCGTGGAAGAACAACTTCGCTGCTTGAATTGCATTCACTGTCTCTACAGTTGGAATGAAATGAGCAACCTTTGAAAACCGATCGACTACCACCATGAGCGCTTAAAACCACAAGATTTTGGCAATCCCATGATAAAGTCCAAAGTAACACTTTGAAATGGCCGCTCTGGAATCGGTATACACTGCAACTTCCCAGCTCGTTTTTGCGATCGGCTCTTTACTTGTTGACATGTGGGGCATGTCTTGACATACTTGGCAACATCATCTATCATACCCGGCCAATAGAATCCCTGTTTCAACAAAGCCAACGTCTTATGCCTTCCACCATGTCCTGCCAAAGGAACGTCGTGATGCTCTCTTAACAGCCTCTCCCTCCATGTCCCTTCTGGAACATAGAGTCTCTTTTCTTTATAATAAAGAACTCCATCTCGTACCGCAAAATGCGCCTGTTTGAGTGCATCCATTCGACTTTCTATTCCTGCTGGAATATTACCATCTCTTCGTTGATGAACTTGTTTCCTCTTTGCCACCAGGCTCAAAGCCTCCTTAGCAAACTTGTCCTGAGGATACGCCGTCACAAATTCATCCACCAAAGTTGACACGGGTGCTGACATAATACGAAGATGACCCTTTCCTACTGAGTGCATCAGCTACCACATTGTCCTTTCCCGCTTTATGTTTGATTTCAGGCTGAAATCGTGCCAACTTCTGCTGCCATCTAGCATACTTCGGCGATAGCTTCGGCTGCGTTTCAAAATACCTTAGAGTTACACTATCTGTCCAAACCACAGTGCCATGACTTGGAAGATAATGACGCCAATACTCCAAGGAAGCAACAATAGCATACATCTCCTTTTCGTGAGTAGGCCATCGAGTTTGCGCGGCATCTAACTTTTTCGAGAAAAGGACACTGGATGTCCTTTCTGTTGCAATACACCACCAATTGCAAAGTCGGAAGCGTCACATTCTACTTCAAAGGGATCTTCAAAGATGGGCAACTGCAAAACTGGCTCAGAAGAGATAGCCTCTTTGAGTTTGACGAACGCACGTTGGCACTCTGGAGTCCAATGCCATGGAATGTTTTTCGTAAGATCTGTCAATGGGGCCGCTATTTCCGAGTAACCCTTTATGAATCTTCGGTAATACCCTGTCAGACCAAGAAATGATCTAACTTCATGCACATCTTTTAAAGTCATCCACTCGGTAATAGCTTGAATTTTCTTTGGGTCCATGGCAACCTCCCCACCTGAGATCAAGTGTCCCAAGAAATCTATCTTGGTTTGACCAAATGCGCACTTGCTTTCTTTAGCATACAACTGGTTCTCTCTCAACCTCTGAAACACTTTTTCTAAGTGTTCCACATGTTCCTCAATTGTCGAACTGAAAATCAGAATGTCATCAATATACACCACTACGAACTCGTCTAGATAGTCTCTAAACACATCATCCATCATTGTGCAAAAAGTTGCTGGAGCATTGCACAACCCGAATGGTAAGACTAGAAACTCAAATGATCCATAACGCGTTCGAAAAGCGGTCTTCTCAATGTCATTCTCTGCTACCCGAATCTGATGGTACCCCGATCTCAAGTCTATTCTTGAAAAATACTTTGCTTTGATAGCCTATCAAATAAGTCGTCCACTCGTGGAAGAGGATACTTATTTTTGATAGTTATCGGTTCAGCGCTCGATAGTCCACACACATTCGCATCGTACCATCCTTTTTCATTACAAACAAGATAGGTGCACCATACGGCGATCGACTAGGTCGAATGTGTCCTCGACCAATCAATTCTGTCAGCTATCTCTTCAGTTCTACTAATTCTTGAGGATTCAAACCGATATGGGGCTCTGCCGGTGGAGACGAACCTGGCAAAATCCTATCTGTGGTCCACAGCTCGACGTGGAGGTAACTCGGCGGCAAGTCTTCTGGCAACACATCCTTAAACATGTTCAAGACTTCCAAAATAGGTTCGGAACAGATTCTTGACCATCTCCTATTTTGACTTCACCAGTATCCAAAACCATTGCAAGAAACACACGTTCCCGATGTCTAACTGCTTACGCAACTGAGTTAAGGTAAGGAACATAGGATTCCAATCCTTATCAGTTAGCGTTTCCATTTGAGCGTGTCTTTTCTAATGTCTTCTTTATCTGCTGCAAGCGTGATTCGATTATCTCCGGAACCCCTCATTTCGATTACATGTTTATGGAACCATTCCATACCCAAACAAAGTCAAACCCCGTCATATTCAAGACAACTAAGTCTAGCTTAGCCTTCCAATCTTTGATTTGGACAGGAACTGCCCTTGCTATATTATTAGTATTTTGAGAACCTTTGCCAAAATTGATCTTTATTTCACACATCTTTATTACATCCAAATTCAATCGACGAGCTAGACTAGTCGATATGAAGTTGTATGTTGCTCCAGTATCGATCATCATTCGGACTCGGTCCCCTCGTATCCTTCCTGTCAAATATAGCAAAGGGTCAGTTTTGTCTTGAATAGCGAATAAGGCAGGTTGTGTCTGGCACAACATTACCTCTTCTGACTCATCTTCCGGATCTTCAAGCGTTTCTGGTTCAGCAACTTCCTCTTCTACCATCGCCTTGAAATGTCCTGATTGTTGTGAGGGTGCCGGACACTCTTTAGCAAAATGACCAGGCTTGTTACAATTATAACATTTCACGACCCCGCCTGCGGAACGCGGGGGAGCAGACTTTGGAGCCGATCCTTTGGCTGCTGAGGAGGTGGTAACGCCAATGGTTTCCGAAATCCGGTGGGTCTTGATGTGTCCGAAAACTTGGAACTGCCGACAAAGGGACTTGCACTTCGAATTGATGGCGATTGATCTGGTCGCCTATCAAACCTTCTGAACCCAGACTTTGGAGGAAACCTCCTTGGTTTAGGTTTTGCTTCCTCCCCTTTGTACAAGTCTTCTAACGACATGCCATAAGCAACCTTTTGAGCTGCCTCTTGACATTCCCGATAGCTTGTGGCTTGTACCTTAAGATTTCTCTTCGCGTTTCTCATTCAAGCTAGCCATGAAGCAACTTCGAGCTTCATCATCGCTCATATTTGGCACCAATCGCCGTACACTTTCGAATCGATAAACGTGGTCCATAGGACTTCCCCGAACTCCCTGTTGACAAAGTGCCAGGTCAGCACGCAATCGCAAACCGAGATCATCCGGCATATACTGCTTTTTGATCTCCTTTTTCATGTGCTTCCAGCTGTTTCGGTATCCACGTTCACCTTCAACAATTCGCCACCAAGTCTTAGCTTCTTCTTTAAGAAACTGCTTGGCACATGCAACCTTTTCTGTCTTTCTCACGGAAGCAGCCTCGAAATAGCTTTCCATATCATACAACCAGTCATCCAAAACCTTGTAATCCTTTGAACCCATGAAATTCGAAGGCTTTACCGGTTTGAATTTACTGGGACCTCCACCACCTACTTCCGTCGAAGAATCTGATTCAGAGGAACCTGACTCTGAGTCATGCTTCTTCTTCTTTTTCCGTGTGTCTGGTTGCGGAACTCTGGCACTGCCGTATTCGTTGGAATCCGAACGGCAACATTATCGATTCGGTCGTTCAACCCCAGAACATCCCCTCGAAGTTTTTAGGGCATCCATCATTATTTCTCGCCAACCAGGTCGTTGTCTAACCCTAGGGGGTCGACCTGGATCAGCCTCATCCATCTCCTCATTTTGAGCCTCTGCGACAGCCCTCTCTGCCTCAGGCTCTGGTTGCTTTCTCTTGCTCATCGTATTGAACCCTATGTCAACACTCGGAGAATATGCTTGGAATATTCCCAATGTGAAACTTGGAAACACCCTGCACAGGTTGTACACCCACACACATCAGCTTAAACTAGCATAAGACTTTCGGACATACCTAGAATCTCACGCCGACTCACTGAGCAAGTGTTCTCCGAAGTTTGACAACTCACAGGATCAAACTCTCTGCGCAGAATACAGACATGTCAACCGAAAGCAATAGAGTATCAAGAATTTAGAGTTATCTAAACATTGAAACACCCTATGACTTAAGGCAGTCCTACTGACCGCAGAGAACTTGCTCCGATACCAATTGTCAGAGTTTTTACCTGGTGCCACAAAGGCGGCTTGCCAGGTGCCAACCCTGGAATCCCTCTCTGGAAACCCCACGGAATCTGGTAAAGTAACCCGTATTAGGAACCCAAGCCTTAGGAACTCAAACCCTAACTGACTAAGTCCACGAACGAGACTCACCTTGTGAATCAGGATACACGGACTAGCCGAGCTTTAGGTGTCGTTCCTAGCTTGGCGTGGTTGAGGCGGCCGGAGCAAGGCCTCAACCACTAGTTTGCGGAACGTGAACTCGGGCAATGTCTTTGAGCTTGCGGCAGGTTTTCGGACCAAGGAATCTGACTAACTCCTTGGAAGTGACGTGCCCTATCTCAAAGGCAAGATCCTGCCAACGATAAGGATAGTCTAACCCTAGGGTGGGTTGTACCCCTGTCGTGTGGAAGTTTGGGCGGCACAACGAGGGTTGCACCTTGACGACACAAGCTTAGCTTGCACCGGTAGGAGGTTAACGAGCTCTCTTTTGAACCCAGGAAGCCTCACTACATATACTCTACCTTATTTATGTGACGGACCCCCCCCCCCTGTTTACCTAAATGAGTAAGTGGGCTGGCACGGAAATGCCAGCCCTTAGAGAAAATGGTTGTCCTAACCTAACCCTAAACCTAACCCCTAGGGGGGGGATTAGGGCGTGGGGTTAGGGCAACCCTAGGGTTAGGTCAACCCTAGGGGTGTCCCTAACCCTTATTTTGACAAGCTATACTTTATAACCTGGAACGTCAAACCGGGGGAGAGTTTCTAGAAGGTAAGTTCTAGCTTCGCCTAGAGTTTCCTGCAAATACCTAATGACACCCGCCGGACCATCACTAGATACCCAAGTGCACTAAACGGGCCTGTTTCCTACTACATCTAGGGTTCGTCACACAACTCGGTAAGTAACAACAGTCAAACCCCAAAGCAAAGGGTCGAGTCATAGTAAAAAACTATGACAGCTTCAGTTTCGAAATCAATTTCTTCAGTGCATGCAATATCTGAATCTTGTAAGGATGATGTACAATTAAATGATGAAGGATAGGCAACGAGATAGTGTCAACGGATAAATGTGAAAGGGAGCAAACAAGTGATTTGCAAAGTATTCAAGAGGCAACGCTATCCCATGTTACTCATGGCCATATTGTTTGTTGGATGTCAATGGTGTTCTGCTTCATCGACAAAGGCCCGAGGATAGGAAAAAAGAAATCAAACAAGGAGATTTCATTCCTTGTAATGGTAAATTTCGATATGATATTATTTTTTGTCCAGGGTTGAATCGTCTCTTTCAAAAGCTTAAGGAGATGGGTGCGCTTGTGGGGATTTGGTCATGCATGTAGATTCATAACTTAACACCGCTGTTGAATTTGCTTAAGAAACATTGTAGTGTTGCAGAAGAGGTGATTCATAAAGATTGGATTTTTGACTAACGAATATGTTATAAACCTCTCGAATTTCACAATATAAGAAAGGAAAGCAAGCCATACTTCTTCAAGAATGAAAGATTAATTGGGCTTCATGGGGAGATCAGTCGCTTAAGGATAATGAAGAATGCACATATCTTAGTAGTAGACGACTTTGCTATGCTCAACCAAAACATTGCTTGTATTCATCCAATCACTTTCGATCCATATTCTGATACTGATATTATGTATGAGCTAGTGAATTACTTGGTACATGCCTCAGAAAGAAGAATCTCGAAAATTTTTTGTGAACAGTATCCACCGTATCAAAACATTTCTTAAAGCTTTTCTTTCTCGTGATTTTGAATTTTATAAAATGAAGGATAGCAACCGGGCGCTTTATAATATTATTCTTAAGGAACGTCATTCTTTAGATGAGCCTTTATGCAGACCTGGTCTTATTACATCTTATGTATAACAAGGATGGCAACTCCCAATTGCATTCGTGAGAGTGTTAAGTGGTGGCAACAACATCAAGATATTGACCAAAATGATTTAATTAATCCGGAGAGTGATGATTTAGACAAATGAGGAGATTTCTCTGTAAGGTTAGGAAGAAAGTATTTATAAATAAATTAACATGTTGATAAGAAAATGATTTCATTTGTAATTATGTTTGATAGTATTTCTTCATTATTGTAAACTATTTTTAGAATAATATGAATATTCTAAGATAGTTTAGGAATATTCCTTACTAAGTAAGGTTATTGAAGGATTAATTAATTAATTAATTAATATTTAAGGCTTAATTACATATTAATTAATGATTAATTAATAATTAAACTTAAGTATTAATTAATAATTTATTTTTATATTCCCATTTTACGTATCATGCCCACTTTAGTTACAATGTGCATATATACCTACAGGATACCTACATGATATGCCTATGAGATATGCTATAGGATATATCTTCAGGATAAGGGTCACTAATTTTAGTTCATGACTAGATTAGGCTCATGACCAGATTAGTTCTTGGAGTTGTGAGCGTAAAAGCTTCGACCTAATTGTTGTATAATTAGTTACTATCAACACCAGTCATTCTACAATTAATCTTGTCTTGATTTTGTCTTGCCCTTGCTTCCTATTCTCTCCTTGTCTTGCTCCTAGTTCCTGTCATGCTCCTGTCTTGTTCCTAGTTTATGTCATGCTCTTGTCTTGTTTCCTAGTTCCTGTCCTGCTCCTATCTTGTTCCTAATTCCTGTCCTGCTCCTGTCTTGTTCCTAGTTTCTGTTCTGCTCCTATCTTATTCATAGTCCTTGTCCTGCTCCTGAGTTCCTAGCTCCCGAGTCAAGCTCCTTGTCCTGCTCCCGAGTCAAGCTCCTGAGTTCCTTGTTCCTAGTTCCTGTCCTGCTCCTGTCTTGTTCCTAGTTCCTGTTCTGCTCCTATCTTATTCCTAGTCCTTGTCCTGCTCCTGAGTTCCTAGCTCCCGAGTCAAGCTCCTTGTCCTGCTCCCGAGTCAAGCTCCTTGTCCTACTCATGACTCATGTTTCTGTCCTGCGCCTTGTCCTGCTCCTGAGTTCCTTGTTCTTAGTTCCTGTCCTGCTCCTGTCTTGTTCCTAGTTCCTGTTCTGCTCCTATCTTATTGCTAGTCCTTGTCCTGCTCCTGAGTTCCTAGCTCCCGAGTCAAGCTCCTTGTTCTGCTCCCGAGTCAAGCTCTCTTGTCCTACTCATGACTTATGTTCATGTCCTGCGCCTTGTCCTGCTCCTAAGTTCCTTGTTCCTAGTTCCTGTCCTGCTCCTGAGTCAAGCTCCTTATCCTACTCCTGACTCCTGAGTTCCTAGTTTCTGTCATGTGCCTTGTCCTGCTCCTAAGTTCCTAGTTCTTGTCCTGCTCCCTATCTTGCTCCTTCTTCTGCTCTTGAGTTCCTAGTTCCTTGTCTTGCTCATGAGTTCCTAGTTTCCTGTCCTGCTCCTGCTCCTAAGTTCCTAGTTCCTTGTCTTGCTCATGAGTTCCTAGTTCCTGTCATGCTCCTGAGTTCTTAGTTCCTGTCATACTTCTTGTCCTACTCCTGAGTTCCTAGTTTCTGTCCTGCTCCTTGTCCTGCTCCTGAGTCAAGCTCCCTTGTCCTATTCCTGAGTCAAGCTTCCTTGTTCTTGGATTGTGGCTTGACAGTTTGATAATAATTGCTTTCATAGCTTCCCTATTTGTAGTTCCTTTTTTTTTTCCTTGGTTTTTCTCATTTGTTTTCCTCCTTTTTCCTTTCATAGATCATGACCGATTTTGAGCAATTTCAACGTGAGCACCAAATGTTACTTCATGAACTGGCCACTTTGTGCCAAATGGTCACAGATCTGCAAGGTTCCACCAACATAATGCATGTAGCTACTGATGCATCCTTCAAGGTTGCTGCACAGGCTCTCTCTCAAGTATCCGTGGTGTCCTCTCCATCGAACCTTTCTTCAGAACCAAAAGTCAGCATGTCAGAGAAGTTCAGTGGCAATCACACTGATTTTCAAGATTTTCTGAATCAGGTCAGGCTTTTGATCCGCATGCAACCACGTCGCTACTCGACTGATGCACAAAAGGTTGGCCTTTTGGCATCCTACTAGTTGGATCTCCACGGGCTTGAGTTGCCCCTTTGCTGGAGCGTGACAACCCATTGATGGAAGACTTTGAAGGATTTGTGGTTGCCTTTGAAGCCTGCTTTGGAGATCCCGATAAGTACCGTTCACATGCACGAAGTTACGAAAGTTCACACAAGGATCCCGACCAGCTTCCATTTATGCATCCGTATTTCAGCAACTTTGCACACACATTCCATGGGACGAGATTGCATTGATCGAACACTTTCGTTCTAGGTTGAGGATGACGTGAAGGACCTTCTCCTTATGTTACCGGATGCCCAAACATTAACAGAGATCATGCAACAAGCGTGAACAACGCTAAGTCTTCCCAAGATGACCCAAGAGTCTAACTCAGATGCTTAGTTAAACAGAGACTTTAGAGTCTGACGGAGATTTTGGTGGTAACGGGGGTCCTATAGCTAGGGGAACTACGTGTATAGGTTCGACATCCATGCAAGCATGTCAAGAAAATCCCATCAACAATTCCTGCAAGTCAATCCTGCAGCTATAGACATGTTCTTATGACACCTTCTAAAGTAGTCCCTATGGAGGTTGAAAATACAAGCGTGGTCCATTTTCAGCTGCGGGAAGCAACGTCGTCACAGTGAGAACTTATGCTTGTATTGTGATGAAGAAAGACCACAAGGTGGCAGAATGTCCTGCTAAAGCCAGGAAGTTCCAAGACCCGTGAAGTTGAAGCTAAAGTTCAATGTTCACTCTGTTTAGGAGCCGCAAAGTTTGATGTAGGTGCAGGCTCCATTGGTGTTGCTCATACCCATTTCATCACTCAAATTTCCTGTACACATTCATCTTAATAATTGAGAGCTCAAGGAGTTTGCCCTGTTAGACATTGGTGCAAATGCATGCTTCATGGATGACACTTTTGCAACTCAACATGGCATTCCGGTGGTGAAGTTGAAGCGTGCAGCTCCTGTAGAGGTGGCTAATGGTTGTCTGATTGCTTCAGGTGCAGTTACTCATGCTACCACACTTCTCTTTTGCAGTCATGGCGCATTCAATTATTCGATTTCCTTCAACTTAATCAAGACTCGGTCGACTCCCATCATTTTGGGCATGCCATGGTTCGTGGTTGCAAATCCTCAGATTGACTGGAGGTCTAGGATACTCATGTTTTCCTCTTTGGCAGTCAGGATCAATCCTGTACCTTCTTGCATGCAGGATACGTCCTTAGTGTCTGAGGCAGTACAAGCTCCAGGATTGACCATGCATGTTCCTGTATTACAGTTGAAGATTCCTCCTCGACAGGATTCACCTCATGTCAGTTCCTCAGCACATCCACATGCTCTCTCACTCCTATAAGTTTGCGAATTCATGTACAAGGTTCTTCCAATCCTGTATCAGTGTTGAAGACTCCTCCTCGACAGGATTCACCTCATGTTAGTTCCTCAGCACATCCGTAGGGTCTCTCCACTCCTGATTCACCTCTTGTCAATTCATCAGCACTACAGGTTCATCAGGCTCCAGCAGATTCAACACTTCTACAGAACATCTGTTTACAATTGGCTACAGACAACTTGGCAAAGAATGTGTTCTCACACATTAGTCCTGACATAGCAAGTTCCTCTTCTTCCAATTCCTGTACAGACTACAAGTTGTTTGCCATACAGGATGGACTACCGAGAAGGCCTCTTGTACATTCCTATTGGTGTTTGTAGGACTCGTGTGGTACATGATTGTCATGATACCCCGACTACATGACATTTTGGTGTGGCCAAGACAGTTAATGGTGACGCGCAATTATTGGTGGCCTGAGTTGTGAGGTTTTGTGGAAAAGTTTGTACGGAGTTGTGACACCTGCAACAGGTCGAAGATGCCTTGTCACGCACCTTTTGGTCTTCTTCGTCCTCTTCATGTTCCTTCTGTTCCTTGGAGATCCATTTTTATGGATTTCCTCACAAATCTTCCTCCTTCTCGTGGATTCGATGCAGTTCTTGTGGTGATTGACTGTTTCACTAAACAGGCTCATTTCCTACCATGCAACAAGACGGCTACAGGCCAGACAACTGCTGAGTTGGTGATCCGTGAAGTGTTCCGACATCATAGTCTTCCTAAGAGCATTGTTTCTGATCGAGGCTCACAATTCATGTCCAGATTTTGGCGAGAGCTTCTCCAAAGTCTACAAGTTAAAGTGGATCTTTCTTCAGGATATCATCCACAAACTGATGGACAGTCAGAACGCATGATTAAACCTTGGAGCAATATCTTCGCTGCTTCATTAGTTACGAATAGAATAACTGGTTGGACCTTCTTCCTATGGCAAAGTTTGCCTACAACAATTTCGTTCACACATCTACAGCCAAGACACCTTTCTTCACTCTTACAGGCTACCATCCACATTTTAACTTTGCTCCTCCTTCTCCTTCTTCTGCTCCTACAGTACAAGATCATCTCTAGATCTTTTGGTGTCTCAACATTCCCCGAGATTCCCCTCCTCCCTTTTAATCCCACACTCTCCATTGTTAACCTGATGCTCATTGTTGGCCGGCACCTGCATACAATATTGGTGATCTCGTGTGGCTTCTTTGTCGGCATATTCGCACCAACAAGCCTTCTTCTAAGTTGGATTTCCAACAATTAGGCCCTTACAGGATTGCAATTGAGGTCAATCCTGTAGCTTTCCGACTAGAGTTACCATTTACGGTGAAACTTCATGCTGTGTTTCACACCTTTTTGTTGGAGCCATATCATCCTTTCTTCTCTTCTTGATCGTGTTTTTTCTCCTCCCCTCTTGTGGTCATTGACAATGAACCTAAGTACGAAGTTGCAGCCATCCTTGATGCTCGTCTTCATCACCGCCAACTTCAATACTTGGTGGATTGGAAAGATTATTTGCCTACCAATCACACTTGGGAACCTGTCTCCAACTTACTCCATACTTCTTCCAAGGTTGCTGCCTTCCATCGGCGTTATCCTGCTAAACCAAGTCCTAAGTCTCGTGGAACTCGTCCTTAGGAAGGAGGTGCTGTCACGACCCGATGCAGGATACAAGATACAGGATATGACCTACAAGATATGCCTACAGGATATACCTACAGGATATGCCTACAGGATATGCCTATGGGATATGCTACAGGATATACCTTCAGGATAAGGATCACTAATTTTAGCTCATGACTAGATTAGGCTCATGACCAGATTAGTTCTTGGAGTTGTGAACATAAAAGCTCCAACCTAATTGTTATACAATCAGTTACTATCAACACCAGTTATTCTACGATCAATCTTGTTTTGATCTTGTCTTGCTCCTTGCTTCCTATTCTCTCCTTATCTTGCTCTTAGTTCTTGTCCTGCTCCTGTCTTGTTCTTAGTTCATGTCTTGCTCTTGTCTTGTTCCTAGTTCCTGTCCTGCTCCTATCTTGTTTCTAGTCCTTGTCCTGCTCCTGAGTTCCTAGTTCCTGTCCTGCTCCTTATCCTGCTCTCGAGTCAAGCTCCCTTGTCCTACTCATGACTCCTGAGTTTCTAGTTCATGTCCTACGTCTTGTCTTGCTCTTGAGTTCCTTGTTCCTAGTTCCTGTCCTGGTTTTTGTCCTGCTCCTGAGTCAAGCTCCCTTGTCCTACTCCTAACTCCTGAGTTCCTAGTTCCTGTCCTGCACCTTGTCCTGCTCCTGAGTTCCTAGTTCTTGTCCTGCTTCTGAGTTCCTAATTCTTGTCCTGCTCCTTGTCCTGCTCATGAATTCCTAATTCCTGTCATGCTCCTTGTCCTGCTCCTGAGTTCCTAGTTCTTGTCCTGCTCCTGAGTTCCTAGTTCTTGTCCTGCTCCTGAGTTCCTAGTTCTTGTCCTGCTCCTTGTCCTGCTCCTGAGTTCTTAGTTTCTGTCCTGCTCCTTGTCCTGCTCCTGAGTCAACTACTCTTGAGTCAAGCTTCCTTGTTCTTGAATCATGGCTTGACAAATATGACGGCAAAATCAGGGTATTAACTAATCATATTCTATCCTCTGTGCCAAGGTTGTACTAATGTTTAAGACTGACAATGACAACCATATCATGTCAACAAGATATTCTCATTAATCGTTTCTTAAAACACACTACTTTTGTACGTACTACATCCACATGATTTTGTTCTTTTGTTGATATCTTTCACTTTCGACGGTTGCATTCTTAGCGAGGAACTTTAGGCCTAAACCCTTCCTTTAGCCCATCTCCCTCTCCAAGAAACATGCCTTGATCTCTCCCTCATATATTTTTGATGCTTTTGCCATGCAATCCTTTTATGAACTTCACGTCAATCGATTCACTGAAATTATTGTGTTCGATGTGGCACCATCTATCTCACAAAATTCATTGAAGGCCTCCCTAAGCTCCCAACATACCTTTGAAAGTGAGTGAGTCGAGATGAACATGTAAATTTTGCTGGTGTCTTTCTCATCCTAGCCATTGTTGATCAACTCCTCTCTTTGTAAACAAAAATATCTCAGATTCATAAGCTCCTTTAATTGGACTCTCACTAATGTTTTTTGTGCCGTTGTTGGTGAATGCGTTGTTCTTGGTTGGCATGCAAATTAGATTTGTGTGGGCGTTGGTGGGCATGCTTCTTTTCTTTATGAGTGTGTTGATGGACACGCTCTAAGATACATGCACCCCATTTTAATGAGCCATTACTCCCAAGGCAATCATTTATTCCTGTAAGTGTCTTCGGTGGGAATCGGTAGCTATTTACTAGTGCACCTCTCTCTCACAAACATAAATTAACAGACTCACATAGAAGACATGGAAACAAACTCAAAGACACACATTCTTAGTTATATGTTTTAGTGTGTACATGACTGTGAATGCAATGCTAACTGGAGTACAACATGCATTAACTAATACCCATCCACAATTTGCAATACAAATTAAATGACTAGTCCCAAATCCATATGGGGGAGTTTGGGGTTCCAAATCCAAATGGAGCTATTGCTAATCACTACCCATGCACTTTTAAGCCTTTCCACATGGTCTCCACTTCCATGTTCTGGCCTTCACCTCCTTCTTGCTCAACCACTTCTTGTTGTCTGGAATACCATCCTTGAACTAGATCGTTGGCTCACCATTGGTGTCATACTTTATATCCCACAACTAGCTCATGCATTTATGGGGTCGTCCCATCACCTTATGAATTTCTTTCAGGCTTGAAAATTTAAATTGTGATAAATGGCCCTCGCAAAGGTGGTGGATATTTCTCTTAATATGATGCACATAAGCCTACATATATTTGAGAGAGTGAAAATCACCCTTGGACTCAATAATTCATGCACCATCTCTCAAAATCGACTGCATCATGCATAATAGAAAAAGAGTCGGTGTATGTTCAAAGAAAAGGGATTTTTCAATTAGCAAAGAGAGCCAAACCCAAAAACACGACCAAACCAAACTTTGGTTTGTGGCAAATTTACTTAGGCTGTTCCACACATCATAATGCTACTTGGCAAAATGGACAGTTAAGAAAACTTGGTTAACTTCATTCGCCACGGCTCCAACTAGTTTAGGGTTGAAACTAAGTCAAGCCAACTCAATTCCAACACTAAACCAACTAGGGTTGTGGCAAAATTGTTTTAGGTTTGCAACAAACTCACTTGAATTTTGAGAAAATAAATTGGGTTCACCACAAGCCTAGATAACTTTGTGGAGAAATTCAATTGACTTGGGTTCATTGATAGTCAATGCATCACTGTTGTCAGAGTTTTACCTGGTGCCACAAAGGTGGCTTGCCAAGTGCCAACCCTGGAATCCCCTCTGGAAACCCCACAGAATCTGGTAAAGTAACTCGTATTAGGAACCCAACCCTTAGGAAATTAAGCCCTTGGTTGACCAAGTCCACGAATGAGGCTCATCTTGTGAATTAGGACACGCAGACTAGCCGAGCTACAGGTATCGTTCCTAACTTGGCGTGGTTGAGGTGGCCGAAGCAAGGCCTCAACCACTAGTTTTGCGGAACGTGAACTCAGGCAACGCCTTTGAGCTTGCGAGTAGGTTTTCGGGCCAAGGAATCTGACTAACTCTTTGGAAGTAACGTACTCCCGTCACAAAGGCATGATTTTGCTAACGGTAAAGATAGTCTAACCCAAAGGTGGGCCATACCCCTGTCGTGTGGTAGTTATGGCGACATAACAGAGGGTTGCGCCTTGATGACACAAGCTTAGCTTGCACCGATAGGAGGTTAACGAGCTCTCTTTTGAACCTAAGAAGCTTCACTACATATACTCTACCTTATTTATGTGACGGACCCCCCCCCCCCCCCCCCCCCTGTTTTCCTAAGCGAGTAAGTGGGTTGGCACATAAATGCTAGCCCTTAGAGAAAATGAGTTGTCCTAACTTAACCCTAAATCTAACCCTAGGGGGGGTTTAGGGCGTGTAGGGGTGTCTCTAACCCTTTTTGACAAGTTATACTTTTTAACGAAAAACCTACTTTGGAACGTCAAACCGGGAGAGAGTTTTCTAGAAGGTAAGTACTACCTTCGCCTAGAGTTTCTCGAGGTACTTAGTGACAGCCGGTTGGACTACCCCTAAACACCTAAGTGCACTAAGCGGGGCTGTTTCTCACTACAACTAGGGTTCGTCACATAACTCGGTAGGTAACAACACTCAAACCCCAAAGTAAAGGGTCGAGTCATAATAAAAACTATGAAAATTGTTCATCTGCTGACTCAATGTCTTTTTATTGACTCATTTGCTAAAAACTCAGAAAAAAGCCAGCCCATTACTAACTTCTCCTTTATGAACACATCTATGATCACATAAATATTACTAAGTTAAAGTAATATTAACAAATGATAAATTCTTTTACAAGAAATATCTTTGCATTCCTACACTATTGAGGCTAATGTGTTTCAAGTCCCTAGAATTGTTCCAAACCCATTTCCTGTTGTTGTAGGAACAAATTTGATAGAGGAAGATATTACCACACTTACTGATGTTGATTTTAGTTTATGTTATAGCTATCAATCTTATGCACAAACACATGTAATTGATCATACAGGAGTTCAAAATTCTCCTTTACATCCAACTTCGAACTCCTTCTGTCAAGCCACGATCCAGGAACCAGGAAGAGAACAGGATTCCAAGGACATGAAGGCCTGACTCAGGAACAGGACCGAGAGAAGGACAGGAACTGGAAATAGGAACAGGACGGATCTAAGAGCAGGACAGGAAACAAGACGAGAACAAGACAACAAGACAAGATGAAATTGATCGTAGTAAGAATGGTGTTGATAGTAACTGATTGTACAACAATTAGGTCGGAGCTTTTATGCTCACAACTCCAAGAGCTAATCTAGGCATGCATGCAAAAGTGGTTGCATGCATGCAAAAGTGATTGCATGCATGCAGAGGCTAAGATGGGTCCACATGTCCCTTATCCTCTAGGCATATCCTGTGGCATATCCTGTAGGAATATCCTATAGGAATATCCTGCAACCAAATCCTGTGTCCGGAATCCTAGTAGGAATATCCTGTAGGAAAATCCTGCAACCCATATCCTGTATCCGGAATCCTGTAGGAAAGTCCTGCAACCCATGTCCTGTATCCGGAATCCTGTATTCTGTATCGGGTCGTGACACCTTCGTATTGTCGACTAGCTCAGGAAGCGGATGTAAGTTTTCATATCTCTGCGGATGTTTCTCATCCTTGTGGAATGGCTCAAGTAAATTGACATGAAACACATTGTGTATTGCTCCCAACTCCGGGGAAGATCTAACCCATATGCCACTTTTCCTACTCACTTCACCACCTCGTATGGACCTATGTAGTGCGATAGAAACTTCCTCGAAAGAGTCGTTGGAACCTTCAGGTTTTTGGTACTTAGCAATACCATATCCCCAACCTAATACTCTACATCCCGCCGATGTTTATCATACTGCTGACGATACCTTTCCTGTGCTGCAGCCATCACTTGACGAGCAGCTTCCCATGTCTGATACAATTGTCCAGTGAACTCTGTTACAGATGGAATTCGATTGACATCGTCTTTTGGTAACACCATACTTTGAAGAATACCACCCTTATTCCTAGTTAACACTTCCATCGGGCTACATCCAATCACAATGTGTGTCAAATTATTGTAAATATCTCAGCTATATCCAAGTGTTCAGCCCAATTAAGTTGATCACCTTGAACATAGCATCTGAGATAATCCTCGACTTGTCGGTTCACCTTCTCCGTTTGATCATCAGTTTGTGGATAGTAAGTTGTACTAAACTTCAACATCATGCCAAACTGCTTAAACAATGTTCTCCAAAACTTGCCTGTAAATCGAGGATCCCGATCTGAGATCATCATTTCTGGTAACCCGTGCACTCTTACGACTTCATGGAAGAACAGCTTTGCTGCTTGAATTGCATTCACTGTCTCTACAATTGAAATGAAATGAGCAAACCTTTGAAAACCGATCAACTACCATCGTGAGCGCGTTAAAACCACAAGATTTTGGCAATCCTATGATAAAGTCCAAAGTAACACTTTAAAATGGCTGCTCTAAATCAGTATACACTGCAACTTCCTAGCTCGTTTTTGCGATCGGCTCTTCACTTGTTGACATGTGGGGCATGTCTTGACATACTTGGCAACATCGTTTATCATACTCGGCCAATAGAATCCCTTTTCAACAAAGCCAACGTCTTATGCCTTCCACCATGTCCTGCCAAAGGAACGTCGTGATGCTCTCTTAACAGCCTCTCCCTCCATGTCCCTTCTGGAACATAGAGTCTCTTTTCTTTATAATAAAGAACTCCATCTCGTACCAAAATGGCCTGTTTGAGTGCATCCATTCGACTTTCTATTCCTGCTGGAATATTACCATCTCTTCGTAATTGATGAACTTGTTTCCTCTTTGCCACCAGGCTCAAAGCCTCCTTAGCAAACTTGTCCTGAGGATACGCCGTCACAAATTCATCCACCAAAGTTGACACGGGTGCTGACATAATACGAAGATGACCCTTTCTACTGAGTGCATCAGCTACCACATTGTCCTTTCCCCTTATGTCTGATTTCAGGCTGAAATCGTGCCAACTTCTGCTGCCATCTAGCATACTTTGGTGATAGCTTCGGCTGCGTTTCAAAATACCTTAGAGTTACACTATCTGTCCAAACCACAGTGCCATGACTTGGAAGATAATGACGCCAATACTCCAAGGAAGCAACAATAGCATACATCTCCTTTTCGTGAGTAGGCCATCGAGTTTGCGCGGCATCTAACTTCTTCGAGAAAAAGGACACTGGATGTCCTTTCTGTTGCAATACACCACCAATTGCAAAGTCGGAAGCGTCACATTCTACTTCAAAGGGATCTTCAAAGATGGGCAACTGCAAAACTGGCTCAGAAGAGATAGCCTCTTTGAGTTTGACGAACGCACGTTGGCACTCTGGAGTCCAATGCCATGGAATGTTCTTTTTCGTAAGATCTGTCAATGGGGCCGCTATCTCCGAGTAACCCTTTATGAATCTTCGGTAATACCCTGTCAGACCAAGAAATGATCTAACTTCATGCACGTCTTTTAAAGTGTCCACTCAGTAATAGCTTGAATTTTCTTTGGTCCATGGCAACCTCCCACCTGAGATCAAGTGTCCCAAGAAATCTATCTTGGTTTGACCAAATGCACTTGCTTTCTTTAGCATACAACTGGTTCTCTCTCAACCTCTGAAACATTCTTTCTAAGTGTTCCACATGTTCCTCAATTGTCGAACTGAAAACCAGAATGTCATCAATATACACCACCACGAACTCGTCTAGATAGTCTCTAAACACATCATCCATCATTGTGCAAAAAGTTGCTGGAGCATTGCACAACCCGAATGGCAAGACTAGAAACTCAAATGATCCATAACGTGTTCGAAAAGCGGTCTTCTCAATGTCATTTCTGCTACCCGAATCTGATGGTACCCAACCTCAAGTTATTCTTGAAAAATACTTTGCTTTCGATAGCCTATCAAATAAGTCGTCCACTCGTGGAAGGGATACTTATTTTTGATAGTTATCGCGTTCAGCACTCGATAGTCCACACACATTCGCATCGTACCATCCTTTTTCATTACAAACAAGACAGATGCACCATACGCGATCGACTAGGTCGAATGTGTCCTCGACCAATCAATTTGTTGTCTCTTCAATTCTACTAACTCTTGAGGATTCAACTGATATGGGCTCTTGCCGGTGGAGACGAACCTGGCAAAATCTCTATCCTGTGGTCCACAGCTCGACGTGGAGGTAACTTGGGCGGCAATCTTCCTGGCAACACGTCCTTAAACATGTTCAAGACTTCCAAAATAGGTTCGGGAATAGATTCTTGACCATCTCCTATTTTGACTCAACATATCCAAAACCATTGCAAGAAATACACTTCCCGATGTCTAACACCTTATGCAACTGAGTTAAGGTAAGAACATAGGATTCCAATCCTTATCAGTTAGCGTTTCCATTTTGACATTGTTTTTTAATGTCCTCTTTACCAGTTGCAACGTGATTCGATTATCTCTGGAACCCTCATTTTGATTACATGTTTATGGAACCATTCCATACCCAAAACAAAGTCAAACCCCGTCATATTCAAGACAACTAAGTCTAGCTTAGCCTTCAATCTTTGATTTGACAGGAACTGCCCTTGCTATATTATTAGTATTTTGAGAACCTTTGCCAAAATTGATCTTTATTTCACACATCTTTATTACATCCAAATTCAATCGACGAGCTAGACTAGTCGATATGAAGTTGTATGTTGCTCCAGTATCGATCATCATTCGGACTCGGTCCCTCGTATCCTTCCTGTCAAATATAGCAAAGGGTCAGTTTTGTCTTGAATAGCGAATAAGGCAGGTTGTGTCTGGCACAACATTACCTCTTCTGACTCATCTTCGGATCTTCAAGCATTTCTGGTTAACAACTTTTCTTCTACCATCGCCTTGAAATGACCCGACTGTTGTGAGGGTGCCGACATTTCTAGCGAATGACCAGGCTTGTTACAATTATAACATGTCGGAACCCCACCTGTGGATTGCGAGGGAGCAGACTTTGGAGCCGAGCCCTTGGCCTGCTGAGGTGGTGGTAATGCTAACGGTTTTGAGATCCAATGGGTCTTGATGTATCCGAAAAATGAACTACCAACAAAGGGACTTGCATTTCGATTCGATGGTGATTGATCTAGTCGCCTATCAAACTTCTAAACCCAGACTTTGGAGGAAACCTCCTCATTTAGGTTTTGCTTCCTCCCCTTTGTACAAGTCTCTAACGACATGCCATAAGCAACCTTTTGAGCTGCCTCTTGACATTCCCGATAGCTTGTTGGCTTGTACCTTAAGATTTCCTTCGCGTCTTCTCTTATTCAAGCTAGCCATAAAGCAACTTCGAGCTTCATCATCACTCATATTTGGCACCAATCGCCGCACACTTTCGAATTGATAAACGTGGTCCATTGGACTTCCCCGAACTCCCTGTTGACAAAGTGTCAGGTCAGCACACAATCGCAAACCAAGATCATCCGGCATATATTGCTTTTTAATTTCCTTTTTCATGTGTTTCCAACTGTTTTGGTATCCACGTTCACCTTTAATAATTTGCCACCAAGTCTTAGCTCTTCTTTAAGAAATTGCTTGACACATGCAACCTTTTCTGTCTTTCTCACGGAAGCAGCCTCGAAATAGCTTTCCATATCATACAACCAGTCATCCAAAACCTTATAATCCTTTGAATCCATGAAATTCGAAGGCTTTACCGGTTTGAATTTACTGAGACCTCCACCACCTATGTTAGGATAGTAGTTAGACATTTATAGGATTTCTTGTTATTTCATGGGCAAATATAATGGAAAAAATACAGAAAACAAAATATATTGTTGAAAACCGAGAGTGGGAAGGATATCGGAGTACGAGTCATTAACGTAATACGGGTGAGTTACTACCGCAATATGATGTTTATGGTGGAATACGGCATACTTGGATAAGGATAAGAAGGAGTTACAATAACTGAATGGATAAGGTTAAGAGGTAGTTACTATAACTGCTAGTATGAGACCAAGAGTACGGGTATAATAGACCAGATTAGGACTAGAAAGGGATCCTGAGTATACTGTTATTTTTGTACCATGTGCCATGCGCGGACATAATATAAGTTTCCTTTCCCTCTCTACGTCTAACTCTTACTCGTATTTCTGCTTTGATGTATACTATTCATTTTCTCATTACTGTGACGGGATCCATAGTATTGCTGCTTGCTATACACCTTGCCATCCTTACCCTTTCTCGACCTTCTGATGTCTAATTTCTTCTCTATCTTATTCCGATAGACCCTTAATACGGGTTTGTCGATGGCGACCTCTACTATGTTCAGTTGGTAGGATTTTCAAGTTCAACAACCTACTTTCGTCAAAGAATTTGATTCAAAGGAACCTGACTCTGAATCATGCTTCTTCTTCTTTTTATGTGTGTCTAGTTGCGGAACATCTGGCACTGCAGTATTCGTCAGAATCCGAATGGCAACATTATCGATTTGATCATTCAACCCCAAAACATCCCCTCGAAGTTTGTTTAAGGCATCCATTATTATTTCTCGCCAACCAGGTCGTTGTCTAACTCTAGGGGGTCGCCCTGGATCAACCTCATCCATCTCCTCATTTTGAGCCTCTGTGACATCCTCTCTACCTCAGGCTCTAGTTGCTTTCTTTTGCTCATCGTATTGAACCCTAGTTTCAACACTTGGAGAATATGCTTGGAATATTCCCAATGTAAAGTTGGAAACACCCTGCACAGGTTGTACACCCACACACATCAGCTTGAACTAGCATAAGACTTTCGAACATACCTAGAATCTCATGCCGACTCACTGAGCAAGTGTTCTCCGAAGTTTGACAACTCATAGGATCAAACTCTCTGTGCAGAATATACACATGTCAACCAAAACGATAGAGTATATCAAAGAATTTAGAGTTATTTAAACATTGAAACACCCTATGACTTAAGGCAGCCTACTGACCACAGAGAACTTGCTCCAGTATTAATTGTCAGAATTTTGACATGTGCCACAAGGTGGCTTGCCAGGTGCCAACCCTGGAATCCCCTCTCTGGAAACCCCACAGAATCTGGTAAAGTAACCCGTATTAGGAACCCAACCCTTAGGAACTTAAGCCCCTGGCTGACCAAGTCCATGAATGAGGCTCACCTTGTGAATCAGGACACGCAGACTAGCCGAGCTATAGGTATTGTTCCTAGCTTGACGTGGTTGAGGCGGCCGGAGCAAGGCCTCAACCACTAGTTTTGCGGAACGTGAACTCGGGCAACGCCTTTGAGCTTGCTAGCAAGTTTTTGAGCTAAGGAATCTAACTAACTCCTTGGAAGTAACGTACTCCCGTCACAAAGGCGTGATCCTGCCAACGATAAGGATAGTTTAACCCAAAGGTGGGACGTACCCCTGTTGTGTGGTAGGTAGGGCGACACAATAGAGGGTTGCGCCTAGACGACACAAGCTTAGCTTGCACCAGTAAGAGATTAACGAGCTCTCTTTTGAACTCAAGAAGCCTCACTACATATACTCTACCTTATTTATGTGATGGACCCCCCCCCGGTTTTCCTAAGTGAGTAAGTGGGCTGGCACAGAAATGCCAGTCCTTAGAGAAAATGAGTTGTCCTAACCTAACCCCTAGGGGGGGGGTTTAGGGCGTGGGGTTAGGGAAACCCTAGGGTTAAGTCAACCCTAGGGGTGTTTCTAACCCTTTTTGACAAGTTATACTTTTTAATGAAAAACCTATTTTGGAACGTCAAACCGAGAGAGAGTTTTTTTAAAAAGTAAATACTATCTTCACCTAGAGTTTTTCGAGGTACCTAATGATAGCCGGTCGGATTACTCTTAAACACTTAAGTGCACTAAGCAAGGCTGTTTCTCACTACAACTAGGATTCATCACACAACTTGGTAGGTAACAACACTCAAACCCCAAAGTAAATGGTCAAGTCATAGTAAAAACTATGACAACTGTTCATCTACTAACTCAATGTCTTTTTATTGACTCATTTGCTAAAAACTTAGAAAAAGGCCAGCCCATTACTAACTTCCTCCTTTATGAACACATCTATGATCACATAAATATTACTAAGTTAAAGTAATATTAACAAATGATAAATTCTTTTACAAGAAGTATCTTTGCATTCCTACACTATTGAGGCTAATGTGTTTCAAGTCCCTAGAATTGTTCCAAACCCATTTGTTTTGTAGGAACAAATTTGATAGAGGAAGATATTACCACACTTACTGATGTTGATTTTAGTTTATGTTACCGCTATCAATCTTATGCACAAACACATGTAATTGATCCCACAAGAGTTTCAAAAGCAAGGATCATTCCTACGGGTCCTTTCTCCCAAGAAATACTTAGAAGTAGGGAAAGACATTAGATCCACTGTAAGGCGTCCAAGAAAGTGAGGAAATTAGTTCATAGTGTTATGTCATTCAGGCTGTCTCATTTAGAGCATGTGGTTGTGTCACCTATAGAGCACTTGTTTCATTTTGCATATCACGAAGGACAAATTGTAAAGAGATGCAATTCATCGTATCACAATATCTTAAATGCAACTGTGACATGTATGATTTTTTGACCACAAACCTTGTAAATACATCATGTCATGTGTATGGTCTAGGCAATATATGCAGATAAAGATGTTTTCATTACCCCTCAAGGCTCTTGGAATACAAGGTTGACATTATGTTTTCTCGCACAATAATTAAATATTGAAAATGGATGTTTCATTCTTTTTTATAAAAAGGTACTCTTTTACTTTAATGAAGGATTTATATTCCTGTCATTTCTTAATTTAACGACAATTATATGTATGTATGTTGAATGCCCTTGTTTATGCATGTGTGATTCTATGTCTATAATAATACACAACAACACATTCTCGGCATTGAGGATGTATGTGTTGTATAAAAGTTTATGAAATTGTATGGAAGCTCGCAATCTCTTCAGCATGCTATTTACCCCAGCCCCGCTTCATTTATGAAGTTATTTAATTTTAATGATTTATTAAATACTATTTATATTTTATTTTATTAATGTAATTACAATTTGTATATTATCATTGGTTAACATAACTTTTGATTATATATGTCTCGTTACTTTATTTTAAATATGTTGTAAACACCTAGAATGTATGTTCATTATGTTAAAAACATGTATTAATTTTTAACTTGAGTTTATAAAATTTAATCACTATGTGTAATTAACTCGCCTTGTAAAACAATTGTGACGGGTTATTTATAAACCTCCCCAATTAAGATAATCACAATTAATTGTTGAATATAATGCTCATTATATTAAAACATGCAAATATATAAAGTTATAACACGTGCGTATACACACACACAATGTCTTTTTATATATTATAATAAATAATACTATATGACATAAAAGAATGTAATTAATAAGAATAATAATATATTTATCTTTGAAAATATTAACATCAGCTTCACGACCACATCACATTAACAACATCGTAAACCATTAAATTAAACATTAGAGTGTTATTACATCATTCAAATAGTAAATAATTATATTAATGTTACAAGAGTTAAATTAATTTACACTTAAGTACTTATTTATATACAACATATCAAATAATATCAAGTTGTATTTATAGTTAAAATGAAAGTGTTATTAATTATTACTGCAAATGTGTTTAAACGTCTGGTGGTATGGTTACAATACGTTAGGTATTGTAAAGTTCCATTAAATTTGTAAAACAAAAGTTTTTTAATTTACAAACATGTGCACTGATAATATTTTAAAAGTAAGGACGTACATATAACACATAACATGTAACATAAAATGCCTATATAATATACAATGTGTATACTAATGCATATTATAGTAAATGAATATCTATGTACATATATATAACATGTAACTTAAATTTATTAATTAAGAATATTATTAATGTATCCACACATATTTAATATAAATAGTAAATATATACTTAGATCTCAAGTTGCAAAGTTAATTCAACTCACATGGCGGATCGAGCCCGGTCGTTGGCAGGCGATCTCGGCCATGTCTTCGCCGACCCGACTTAAGCTCGGTGTTGCCACAAGGTCTCTCTCTCTCTCTCTCTCTCTCTCTCTCTCTCTATATATATAGATAGAGAGAGAGAGAGAGAGAGAGAGAGAGAGAGAGAGAGAGACTGACTGACTCTTAGATGCACTTTATCGTTATAAACCATAGGACTGAGTTAATACATCTTATGTTTTGACATAGTTAACGGGCTAAACCAAACTTACTTCACCTAGATGAACTTGATTTTATGTATGTGTTGATAAAACATATATGCATGAGGAAAAACTTTAATATAGTTTATATATAGTTATATAATTTTCTCTTACACATTTTATATTATTAATATTTAGCTTATGCGTGCACACGCGCACACACATAACATTTTTATTTATTGTTTATCTTATTATATGCATAATATGTGCTGAATATATTAGTTCTAAATTATAGAATCATACTTTATACCCAATGGAAAAAGCTTTAATATGATTTAAATATATATTAAAACAATTTACACATTTTATATTGCTATTTTAGAATTTAAGCACACACATTACACTGTAGATGGTATTTATTGTTTACCTGCCTAACACTAACTGAATAATATATTACTTTTAATTATATGAGTAGTACTTGGCAAGCAGAAGCTTTACTATAATATATATATATATAAGTTTATCAATTTTTATTACACATTTTGTATTATTATTATTTAATTCATCTGCACACAAATTACACTCCCCATTTGTTGCTCATCTTGTAATATTTATTGGATATTATAATATATATATATATATATATATATATATATATTAATTTATAATATAGTTATATAAGTTTCCTACACTCCACGACCTATCAACACTCTAGGAATCCTCTATATTTATTATTTAAATTTCTCAAAATAAACTGGTTATTAATCTAATAAAAGTATTGAAAGATGGTTAAAGTGTACTTCATTAATTGTTTGGAGTTTACTTATGGAAGACATGTAGTGTGCGTGAGCACGTGCGTACGTGCGCATGCACATATGGAGTTCTTCATTAATTTATGTTAAAACAAAATATTCGTTATAAAATAATTAATTAAAAAACAAACCAAGTGAATATTCGAATTTTTGCAAACATAACAGTTCATTATTGAAATTAAGAAATCTAAAAGAAACGGTGGATGAAGAAGAATCGCAATTGTAATAATAAGCACCCCTATCTCGTGTGTATATATGTATAAAACTAAACATATAAAAGCTAAGCCTCCTTCCCCAAAAAATTCGATTTATTCTTCCTTTGTTCTCCTCTGTTGTGTATATGTTCGTCATCATTTTGTTTTAAATCTCGCCTTTTGGGAATATCCCGCCCGTTTTCGAGTATATTCTTAAAAGAAGCTGCCGCCACTTGCCAAATTTTTATCAGCTCCCCACCCAAACCTCTCAAACAGGCTCAATACAACCCCGTTGCTCCATCCAAATCCAGCCTTGAGCAGAATATAACCTCAGTTTAGTACATTATTAAACTTTAACATCGTTAATAATCACTTTTATTAACCACTATTAAAGTTTGGTTATAGACTAAACTTGCTCTATTATACTTTAGAGTGGTCGTATAAGTAGATATTAATGTCTCTGTTGTTGTGTGTGTGTGTGAGAGAGAGAGTGCTTAAGGATGAGGAAGGAACAAAGTGCCTTCATAGGTGAAAAGTATACGTACACATTCATGTGCGTGTATTTATACACGAATAAACATTCGTTTATAATCGTTTAGCTTATAGGGAAGGTTTCTGAAAACTAATTAATCACTAAGAATAATATTAGGATATTGATAATCATATAAACGTACCTGAGGCAAGTATTCACCACCAGAGCCGGTTTTTCCACAGTATCTGGCATCGTACTTCTCCTGCATTTCTCCAGTCTCTATGTAACCAACGTAGCTTGTTTCTAGCCAGCGTCTGAATATCTCCTTTGCTAAGGCTATTCCCTCTTGTGACTCTGTACATGCTAAACCTTCAATTATCATGTGTTGCAGTGGTGCCCATGCATTTGGATAATCCCTGTTTAAGTAAAAAAAACATGTAAAACCATGAAACGAGAGGGAGGGAGGGAGGGAGGGAGGGAGAGGGTACTGGTTTAAGCAAGACATACCATTGCTGGCCTGTTTGTATCAATGAAGTTGTGATACCAGCCGGTAGCAATAAACCGGAGTCTTTAAAAGCCTTAACTAGTTTGTGAATTTTATTGTCACCTGCAAAAGTACAAATACTTATATATACATAGCACATCATATATATATATATATATATATATATATATAATATAAACATCATAGTAAATTACCTGGTTGAACTACTCCACACCAGAGAGGAATAAAGTTAGATGGGTAAGTATCAACGTTCTGGTTCTGTGCATCAAACTCATACGTCCACTGCATAACGAGAACAATATCATATTAAAATAATATAATATTGTTTTGCATAAATATATTGTGTTATGATATTTTACACAATTCAAAAGCCAAAAAAAAAAAAAAAAAAAAAGGGGGCCATAAGCCGTCAAGGAAGAGTAAGGAGCCTCTTCCCTAACGGCTTATGGCCCCCTTAAAATTTGCGATTCGAACTGTCGTCGTTATTATTTTTCTTGTTATGTAACACCCATTGATATGAGTTTGTTAATAATTGAATACATATATACATATGTATTCAATGATTTTATACACATACAACATATAACAAGTAAACATATATATATATATATATATATATATATATATATATATATACACATTTGAGTATCGTTTATCGTGTATATATATGTATGTATGGCTACTTACGTCGAAGATTTTATAGTTAATATTGTTGCTGTTGTTGTTGGGATGGTGCGCTTTAAAAGCCAATAATCTAAGTATTGGCCCATTTCTTCGTTCCACATGATGGCGTCCATTGCGATTTTCCTGGATTTTGCTAGCTTATGGAAATGCTTCTCATACTCGCTCTTGCCTAGCAACTTCGCAAAAAAGGCTATGTTGTTTTCCATCTGGTTCCAGAAAAGATATACGGTCAGTCCCAAATACACAATGCATCCACGCACGCACATAGTGAGACCAACAGTGTCTATAATTTAAATAAAACGATATATACGGATGTATTTCCGAATGAATCTATTTATTGATGTATGCACTTAACATGCAAACGACTAGGAAGTTTATTCTTACATACCGAGTATTTTGCCTCAGCAATACTAATAGTTATAATATAAGTTGTGTGTGAGAGAGAGAGAGAGCATGTCTGTGACCGGTTTAAAGTGTATGTGAAGTTTTGTCCTTTGTACGATGAACTCTGCATGTACACGCACACAACAGAAATACTAGGTGGTACTTACCTGTAGCAAAAACGCGTTGAGATCTACGGGCAAAATGTAAGAAGTTTTCATTGTTGAAAGGTTCTGACGATCTCTGAAAAGTCCGAAAAACTCACGTAAGTACCAATTAAGGAAAGAAAACTAGATTTTTTCAACTTACTCCATCCAACGTGAACTGAAGTCCCAACCGGTCTCAGCTGCCGTTGCTATGTGGTGGTATAATTCGGCCTTTTGCTGTCTATCCAAACCTTTGGCAATTTGAATGTCCTGAAACCCACATTAACTTAATAATATACACACACAAACACACACGCACACAACGGACCAGACTAAAATATAATACTTACAACTGTAGAAGACTCTGGTCGCGGTTCGTCCCACATAGCGTAGTATCTCGTTAGTATATGTTCCTGACCAGTTTGCATCGCGAATCTGGACTCTGTGAGGATCTGGGCCAAAAAGTCAACCATCAGGATGAAAAACAAATACATACTGGGCTTTTATATTAACAATATGGTATTGTAGAAAGAGGACAAAAGACTTACCAGCGCACCAAAACTTATGCTCTTTCAGAAGAGCAGGAAACGCATCCTGTACGAACGATATGTCCTTTGTCTCAAGGTAAACAGCCTTAATAGCTTCACTTAGGAGAGGAGGTTGGCTCCCTAAACAACACAATGACACAAGCTTATAACACATGCAGCAGTAACTAAATTATTTTAAGAATTACGGTTAATGTAGTAAGTCCGAGCGCCGTTTGGGATGAACCCAAAAGAATTAGCCATGAAAATGAGATTCTCCACGACATTTTTAGCGGTATCAAAGAGTTTGCTTACGAGAAGACCTCTGTAGAACACACACAAGCACAATAAGCAAGAGACTCTCTTCCAGATCTAAGACGATAATACAAACCTGACGATCCAGTAGGTGTCCCAGTAGTAAACCTCTCTGAATCTGGCACCAGGAACAACAACGGGGTGGGGAAGCGGGATGAGAGTGTGCTGGTGCGGATCCTTACGCACCCTGTCTTTGACTTTCCTGGCGAGAAGCCACCACAGAGAGTGCATCTTGAGCGCGAAATCCCTGGCGACTGGATTTGTGACATTCGGTAGAAATCCTTCCGGCTCATTCCTGAAATCTGTGAGATTATCCGGCAGTAGATCGCTTCCGGGCTTGTCGCAAAACTCATTCAGAAACCGATTGAATTCCTCTGCAAGAACGAACATCAGATCGACGGGTTTTCACACTGAAGCCTACATTTTTAGGAAATTTTCACAATATACAAGGGATTTTCACACTAGCACATCAATTTTTCAAGAACTTTCACAAGATCGTACCTTGCGGCCAAAGGATTTTTGTAGCGATTCACGCTAGCGAAGGGGATTTTTTCACAAGATCACACTTTGCAGGGGGGTAAACAAGAGCGGAGAAAGAGCGTACCTGTGTCAACGCTGCCTTTGTTGTTGCGGAAGAGTTCAACGAACGCGTCCTTTGTGTTGGGAAGGGTGTGCTTAAGAGGCAGATCTACATAGACCTTGGGGTCGAAATCGTGGTCGCCTTCGACGTTGAGAGCGGCGGACTGAACCATGACAAGAAAAGACTCCAAGTCTGTGTGATTCTTCATGACGACCGGATTTCTGTAGGAGCCATTGCAGCAGGGGATGTCCTCCATTGGAGATCTCGCGGATTTGGAAGACTCTCGTAGCTGTGTCTGTGGATTTTGTGGATTTCCGTTGCTGCTTGGCGCCTCTGGGGCTTCCGCCGTGGCGAATCCGCCTTGCCGGAGAGATTGAAGAGCTGTTGACGAACCCGAGGAGGTGCTGGCGCTAGGGTATTGCGGAGAAGAAGATGAGGCGGCGATGAGATGTGGAAGCCGAGCGAGCATTATCATGAACAAGAATACGAAGAAATCGCCCAAGAACAGAAAATGCGAAAGATGGCGGACAAGTGGGAGGTGAAAATGAGGGTGAAAATGGCTCCTCACGGGGCCATCTAATGTGTAAAGAGATTATTTTAAATTATTTTTTATGTTTAATTAATTTTTCACGCGGAGAATATTGTTTAATTAATCAAAGCATTAACCGGCGGTTGAGATCCGTTGCCTAAATCAGCGGCTCCAATTAGGCAACACTCTCCACGCGAACTCTAGGGCAGATTTATACCCCTGTGCTTCCCTGTCTTTTTGTGAATATTATTTAGGGTGGTTTGGTTGGCATCCCATATATATTTAGGGTGGAAATGTGGGTGTTTAAGGGGATTGTTTATGGGAAATGTGGGTGTTTAAGGGGATCATATGGGACCAGTGATTTAGCCATGTGAAACTACATGTGAGAAGTCTGAGCTGCTCTGCCCTTATCCACACGATCTCCCCACGCATGCACGCAGCCGGTGTGTCAATCTTTCAAACAACCGTTCTTTCTTTCTGACTCCAGTCAACCGAGGTTTGCCTTACCATTTCAAACGGTTAACCAGTTTAATAAGAGGACCGACACGATAAGGTTGCGTGGAATGACTCAAAATCCACCTCGATATGCTGGAAATCGAAATGATAGCCGCCTTATAGTCAATATAGAATCTTCAAGTATACAGAAACAAACAAACAAACAAGAGCATATACTCAAATTAAAATACCAATGTAGGTGTAGATGCTGGGGAACCCAACCAGCAGAAGGAAAATATCAGTACATCGCCTACGAATACACTGTATCCACGTTGAAACTGCCCCAGTGAGAATTGAACCGTGGACCAGCCAAAGTTTAAGGCTGTTATCCGTGACGACTGGTTGGTTGTGCCTCTTCAGACCGTGCAACACGCCAAACACGAGGCCTCCATACAGGACTCTTTCCGAGTAGGAGTACAGTTACCGTCAAACTTAGCATTAAATGCGTTTAAAAAAGTTTAAAACCTTATCCAGTTGAGGCAGTTTATTTAACCTTTCAATCACATGTAATGTCAACATTTGCAGGCAAAGTAATATCTTTGTCAAACAAACCTAATCTGTACGAATTCATAATTATTATTTTTATTATATAATTATGTAGCTGTTGGTTCATACAAAAGGATTTCATTACTTGAACTGTGGCAAATATTCCGGAGCAAGAAAGCGGGTCGAATCCCGTAACGAGTTCCGTGCCCGCTAGATTTTGAAGATTTCTTGGATGCTTCATTTGTGTGAGTCGAATGCTAAACGACAAGGGAGAATATCGAGGAATTTAGTTAACCTCGGCCGATATTTATCTGATTAAGATAATATATAACTTGGTAACTCTGACTACTTGTTTAAACATTTAAATAATGAAGTTTTACGATAAGAGTGGACATTTATAAAGGTCTCTTGGCGATTGATGTGGGTCGTCGCCGACTGAGCGGCCAATGTGCATTTCCAAGTGTTAACGTTGTACATAGTTCAGAGAGACACATGTATCTATATGGTTTGTTTAGTCGTTAGCAAGAAGCTTCACCTCAGGTTTGACATGCAGCACCAGCTGTTAACAGGTGTAATATAGGTATATGGCTTTCTCTCTGCTACTTCAGAAACCCACCAGCTGTCTGTGTTCGCAAATACAAGGTGAAGTACACAATCTAACACCGAGGCAACATAGGTGGTGCAAAGCCGTTAAATTGGGTTAATATTTATTTATTATTATTATTTAATATATATGAGACCTAGACATCATCATTATTTGGATAGGTTTTCTGAAGGTGGCACGTCTTAGGAGGTAGACTACAACGTGTCCAGCGCATGTACAACGTAACCGTATCATACATACGTACACTTTTGCTGTGATGCTTTGGTATATTCCTTCTTTTGAGCTATACATATATGTCAACAGGTGTGGACCTCCCCCTCACCTAACAAATATGTGTGTGTGTGTGTGTGTGTGTGTGTGTATATATATACATTTATATGTATAAAAGAAGTATTTGTGAGGAGTGGATGAAAAGAAACAAGTATTATATATTATATATATGTCATGAGGACGTAAGTGGTTGAAATAATTTCTGAAGGTGGAATAGATTAGTTAAAGTTTTAAACTGTGGAAACGTCTTTCTCTTGGCTTTCTATGGTTTGTTAGTCAATATAAGGAAACAGAAATTGGATGCACACGTACACATACACGTAGCGTGTGTCCTATGTGTGTATATGCATGTTCTGTGTCTTGTTGAAAATTGCTTAACCCTCCAAGAGCAAAAGCATGAATAGATGTCATGTACAAATGGAATCCATACTCTCTCTCTCTCTCTCTCTCTCTGCCTTCTGTGCATATTGCGAGTTATAGTAACTTCTATAGAAACTCATTGTGTTTGTATATGTATGAGAGAGACATCACGTGTTTGTTTTTATATGTCACGCATGAGTACATCTGTGTACGCAACCACACATTTAAAATATACGTAAATAGTACCACGCACATGCACACACGCACACACACACGCACAAGCCGTAGTACGTCGCTTTCAGAAGTTGAGAGGATGCGGATCAAAGATTCCAATCTGGAAGCTAGTAGACAAATGGAGAAGATTGGACGTCGCAATACAAAAGCTGTACACAGCGATGTTTAGGAGAAAATTTAAGATAAATAAAAAAATAAACACAATAATTATACATTAAAATGAATAATGTTAACTTAAAGTACGTACTTAACAGTCACATACTGTATACATGGCAACTAACGATATAAAACATGCTTTCCTAGTGGATTCAGGGTCGTACGAACGTACAAACACACATACGGTTTACATACTGTATAATTTGCACTGTTTACAATCGCAAGTGGGTTACCACGACGGTTGATATTCAGGGTCCTCTCTCTCTCTCTCTCTCTCTCTCTCACACACACACACACACACACATGAAAGTAAATCTGGCATAATACTACACAGATCTTCATATCTTTGTATAGGATATTAAATATAAGATAGCATTTATGATATTTCATTGAATATGTTAAACAATGTCATAGATAGTTTCAGTTTTGTCATTTTGCAGTTTGACAACAGAAGTGACATAGATTCCAAAAGTTCACTAGTGTTTCAAAAGCTTTTGTTAGTTTTTATTGTCTGAGTGTGTCATACATACATCATATGTTTATAGATACGCTAAGCATACATGTTACAAAGAAGAACAGGTGAACAGATGCTTAATATTGTGTGTGTGTGTGAGAGAGAGAGAGAGAGGAACTATAAAAGTATACAGAGATATAAGACGTATGTATTCAACACATTTGTTGCACATACGTGTTAGAAAGAAGCACATAAGGTGCAGGCTTCTGAAACTCAATACTCCTGGAAACACGCTGTCCACGTTCCATATCCCCATGCATTCTACATGCATTCAATAGAGAAGTCCAAGCAGCAAGGTCAGGGACAAATGGCATACTTCCAATGAGCTCCTCTGCATCATCCAGCTTCTTGCACTTGCCTAGCACGTCCACCACGCAGCAGTAGTGCTCCAAAGATGGAGTATGAATCCCATAGTCCGAGATCATATATATGAAAGCACTCACAGCATTTGCTCAGGCTTCCCACATGAGCACACGCAGAGAGTACTCCAGTAAATGTCTTCTCGTTTGCCTTCACACCTTCAACTCCTAGTGTTCTAAATAACTCCATAGCATCCTCAAATTGCCCATTCTGGGCGTTACATTGAATGACTACATTATAAGAAGCCGCATCTTTGGTGTTTAAGTCCATAAAGAGCCTCCTCACTTGACTCACATGCCCACCCTGTGCATAAGCTGAGAGAACCGTTGTTTGTAATATAAAACTCTCCAGAGGAACCTCGTTTAATGGCTCCTCATAATCCCCATAGTTTTGAATCAAAGTATTCCATGAAGCAGTGTCCCACTTACTCATCTTGTTGAAGACGTTCTTAAGGTCTCCAAAATGCCCTTTCAAGGCATATGCTGCAAGTAGTGCATTCCATGAAGAAACATTTCTCTGTGGCATACTATGAAAGTACCTTGTGACCCTTTCGACGTCATGAGCTTGCGCAGCAGCATGTAAAAACACACTCCACGACTTCACATCCCGCTCCGGCATTCTTTCAAACAAAAACTCTGCAATCTCTATATGCCCGTATTGGGCATAAGCCTGAATTGTCATAGTCCAGCTTACCAAGTCCCGCTCCGGCATCTTGTCGAACAAATTCTTGATTAGAGATGCATCACAGTACCCAAGTAACACATTCCATACAGCAGTTGTCCAACAAGGAAGCTTGTAAAACACTTTACTCGCTTGCTGCAGGTGACCTGACCCGGCATATGCTCGAATCAAGATGGTCCATGAGATTAAGTTCCTCTCCACCATCTCATCAAACATCTGTCTAGCTTGGTGAACATCCCCATCATTAAGCATCACATTGAATGTGATAACACTTCTCTGTGGCATTTTCTCAAATGCCCCTCTCGCTCGCACGGAATCCCCAGTGTGGTGAAATGCCTGCAGCAAAGAAGTCCAGGAGACCACATTTCTGCATCCAGATGTACGAAAGAAGAAGCGCTCTGCATTCTCGTAATCTTCATTCTCAACTAACGCCACAAGCATTGCTGTCCATGAGGCCTCGTCATGTGCAGGCATTAACTCGAAAACTAGACATGCTTCTCGGATGTACCCTCTCTGGGCATATGAAGAAACCAAGATCGTCCATGATAGCATGTCTCTATCCAGCATACCATCAAAGGTACTCCTTGCACGGGCAGAGCTCTGTATAGATGCGTTCAAGGAAACAGTTGTCCAACAAGGCATGAGGTTGAAAGCATTGAGGAACTCTTTCTCAGAATGCTGGGCAAATGCTAGAACCAGCGCATTCCAGGAGACTAAGTTTCGCTCGGGCATTTTGTGAAACAGTTGTATTGCATCGTCGATGTGCCCATGTTGAGCGTGTGCATCTAGCATTACGGTGTATACAACAGTGTCCTTCTCTGGCATTTTCTGGAACCAAGCTCTTGCTTCATGCAGATGCCCAGAAGAGGCAAATGCATGAATCAAGAGAGTCCATGTAACTTTGTTTGGGTTTGGTGTTCTTTCGAACAAGAGCTTAGCTTCATTAAGGTGGGCGTTCTTTGCAAGGCCTTGTATCATACAATTCCATGAGGTTCGATCCCGGGATGGCATTCTGTCGAAGAGACTCTTTGCCTTGTGCAGATGCCCATTCTGGGCATAGGCTGAGATGAGCAGATTGTGGCTGTATATATTGGGATTTTCGATTCTGTCGAGAACCCTCTGGGCATCCGGGACACTGCCACAGTTGATAAAGACGGAGACGAGCAAGTGGTTGAGGTATCTGTTGTTCCTGTGGGTTGTATGCAGAATCTGTGTTTCCACTTGCCTTGCAAATGCAGTTTGCGTGCATGATTTAGCGAGAGTTGCTAGAAATGTGATAGCTTCCCGGCTTTCTAGATACTCGGGGGAGAGGAAATGTGCCCGCTGGAGGCTTTGTTTCATGTGAATTTGCTGTCATGGCTATGGACCTTCACTGACAATTGCGAAAACAGTAAGAAATATGGTACAGAATTGTAATGCCTGCAGAATCTTCTTGCTTCTAATAAACATCTATAACACACACCAGTATATGTTTGACATTTATCACCATTTCCAAATAATTGTTTGTTGTTGCATAATTCTTTAATTAAATTAAATGGTTACTGGATTGTTAATGCTATTAACACAAATTTTGATGTAAGGGTGAATTTATAATTTGTAATTTTTTCTAATTAATAATATTAAGGGAAGGAAGGGAAATATAAAACAATTGAGATTTTAAAATGAATATGCTGACCACTTTAAAAGACTAAATAATGATACCAAAAAAAAAAGATGATTAATGACATGTGAATGCGTATTATTAATATTTTGTCACTTAATAAGAAGTGAAAAAAATTAGTGATTGATTTTAAGAAGGTATAAAAAGAATATTTTAAGGGATCATTTAAATTATTAAACACTTCACTAACATATTCAATGTTAATTAAAAGTATATTGCCATTAATGCCCATTTACACTTCTTAATTTTTAAAGTTAAAAAAGTTACCTTATAATAAGTTTGTTCTTTTCATTCAAACTTATTAATATTTAATTTTAAAAAATTTTAAAAGTCCCTTTTAAATTTATGTCCTTAAGTTGCATTTTAATAAGTTTAATAAAAAAAGTGTTGAATTCTATATTTTATTTCTAATTATATAACTAAAGTGGTGTCTGATTCAAGTTTAATAGATGAATTTTCAAGTGTTCTATAATAATATAATCTTGATGATCAAGATAACTTAAAATTATATTTCATTTTACTCTATATGTAAATTATCAAAATCTCTCTATCCTTAAAATTAATTAGCAATTTGTGCATGATATAAGTTGTTAACATTTATAAAATTATATTTTTCTTATTTTTAAAATCTTAAAAGCCTGTTTTTACCATAACTTGAGTGTTAAAATGTTAAAAATTAAAATTCCTTTATATTAAAGATATATACTAAATAATTTTTTAGTACGATATAAAGGAATAATAACTTTCATCTTTTAATAGTTAATACTTATCTAGATTCTATAAGGGAACTTACATAATTTTTTGATTTTTTATCATTAAATAAAGAAAGTTATTTCTTTAGACTTTTATATCATCATGAATTAATTCTGAAACTCAATGTTCATATTTAAAAACCTCTTTTTTGAATTATAACATTGTCATACTATAAAATACACTGTGAATAAACAATAATAAACTGATTAAAAACAAATTTTAATAATAGCGATTATATTAGTTCATATTACTTTTAGTCAGTTATAAAATTTTAAAATGTGTGCAATTAACGATGTCATAAAGATTTGACTATTACAAACTCAAGAAAAACTTTATATTAAAATAAAAATATAAACCATTAATCTATATAAAGCCATTATTAATTTATACCAATGACCTAATAATGAAAAAGTTTTGTAATTCTCTTTAACAAGCCTTCAATTAGAATTGCAAATATGTATTTAAGTTATCTTTATTTTTTCGAACGTTCAATTTCAATTACATATTCACATTTGAACTTTTACTCTTTACTGTGTTTTTTTTTTAATTTCAAATAACGTATCAACAATACCATTTAAGTCTTTATTCTTCTTCTTATTCTTAATTGTATAATGGATTGTATCTCTTTGAAATTTCATTGTATTCTCATTTATTTAAGGGAGTGAAGTATCAACTTCAGACCAACACTATTATATTGCGAATAAATATGAATATTAAATAAAAGTTACACATGAAAAATACATACTATTATATGCAACCTCGTGTACTTCTTGGTTCAATGGTTTTTAAAATCAATAATAAAACGTGTTTTAATTTTAATTTTTCTCTTTATAAAAGATTAACATAAAAATCTATTACTTATTCAGTTATCTAAAAAAGAAAAGAGCCTTAAAACAGCCTATAATACAATATTATTAAAAAAAACAATTGTGAAAAGTAAAGATCGACACACTGTGTTTTAAAAGGTTAAACATGTTAAAAAACCAGAAAACAAGAAGAAGACGAATGATGAAACAAGAGAACAATTAAGATTTTGACATTAACTTAATCAATGGGGGAGAACTACATGTTCATACCTTGTTATTAAGTGATACATTCCTCCTTCACAAATATTTTTAAGAATATGCTTTTGAAAACTTGACTGGCATATTCTTCACGCTAAAAAGGGTGACGAAGCAATTGAATATCCTTTCACTGCATATACTAGTATATATTTTGTATGGGTGTCAAGGTATATATATATATATATATGCATATATCTACATTTCCGTGTAAAAGGTGTTTGATGTGCATAATATATATCTATCACTGACTCAATTGTTATTGAGTGTACACACACTCACAGAGATGTACATATACATATCACACACACATACCACACTTACACAATTTAAGCAGAACTGCTATTTATAGACATCAAATATCACATAAAGAGGTGTTAATTTGAATTTAATTATATGATAAGTAATGAAATAAATTTTAAATTAAGTATGATTAACGTGAAAATTTAATCAAATTTCTTTAATTGGATCAGTTTATACCTATTTGAACGGTTGACGTTAGCAAGACACCTATCTCTGTTAATACCTGTGTTTTTAAGTAAGCTTCTTTTTAAAAAAGAGTTTGCTTCTTTGATGTTTTAAATTTTTTGCTGCAGTTTTCACAATTTATATTAAAAATTATAACTATTTAATTTTTTTTGGTTTTTCTCAGGCACACCGTGTATAATAATCACAATAAAACCCTTTGCTCACAGAATCTGAAAAAAATAAAATAAATAAACAAATCATATATATATATATGTGTGTGTGTGTGTGTGTGTGTGTGTGTGTTAAAAACATTACTTGAAGGTGATCCTTTCCACTTTTAGACCGAACGATCTGTCACCTTCATCTTTTTCAAGACATTCTTGAATCTCTCAAGAACATCGTCCGGAATATGCACACCTAAGTCCATTATGCGCGTGTGTGTGTGTGGTGAAGAGAGAGAGAGAGAGAGAGCCTGGTGCAAGTTTGAGGTTCTCAAAAATATAATTGGATTCCCACCATAGAATGTATTCGCCCCAAAGCAACAAGTTGCGTCCACGATTTGTCTTATCATCTATTTCAACAACCTGGAAACTTCATTTACCATAAGCTAACTATATTTTCACGTGTGTGTGCGCGCGTTCTCCTTCTAAATATACACATGGATATGTGCATTGCATATGTTTTGACACATAATATACATAGTTTAACGCAGATGTGTTTTAAGAGATACATCACACACACACACACACACACACATGTTTGAGACACACACAAATGTACCTGACCGGGAAAAGCATATTTGAGGAAGTAATGAGCGTAGAGGCTTAAAAAAGGATCGAACTCTGTCGAAATTCTCGAGGATGGGCTGAGGATAAGCAGCCATTGAGCAATGCTTGTGTAGGTGTTCGTTGCAAGGACTACACAAGTACCTCGCTAGAAGAAGAGAGAGCTCTTCTATGTTATAACTACTATCAATAACTGTCCTTCATACACACACACATACACTATTATGTTTTTCTTCGCTAAACTAATGGTAATACTATTTTAGATTGTCTAAAACTTAACTGTCATATATGCACAATGTATTAAGTAAATAGTTATTTTTCAATTAATATCCTATGTGCATTAAATGTTATTAGTATATTCGCAGATTAATTTCTGTATGTGAATATAAATGGCGTTGTAATCTGTACTAAAAACTTAATATTGATGCATAGATGATTTTTGTATAAAGGTTTATATATACAAAGAAAATGTATTAAATATTAATTTAATTAGGTAAAAGTAAAAGTACATAAACGTGTTTAAAGTAATAACAAATATTTTTAAATCTTACTAAAGGCAACTTTGCGATACATAACTATAAATTAAATCCTATTTAACATTCTTAATTGAGTAATTAAGCATAAACATACGTGTTTTTTGTAGTAACAATACGCACATTTTTTTGTAATAACAATATGTTTAATAATTATTAAAGAACATTGAAGGTTAAGCTGAATAAAATTTAGTTAATCACATTAGGGCGCAGTTCCGTCAATGGCAATGAATCCTGTGAGCAAAGCAGCTCTAGTTGTGGCAATTCCAGGAATACTCGCCTTCATTCTTGGAATTCTAGCTGAGAACAAGAAGGTAAATTCTTAATTAATCCTCAATTTCCTCTACTTAAAAACAATTTCTTATTTATTTCTTCCCATTTTGCAGCCAGAAGATGGTGCAATCACTATGGAAACTGTGAATGCGTACACCATTTGTCACTACCCAAATGACTCGAGTGTCGGATTTGGTGCGGCCTCAGTTGCTCTGCTGTTTGTTACGACGTGTATAGCTCTGGGTGCACTGTTTTATCCCTTCGAAGGCAAGCAGCTGCCGTATAAAGCCTTTAAGAGTACCACTTTGCTGGTCGAGCCTGTAAGTCGTATACAACACATATACATACATATACATACGTACACATATATTACATGTCGTATAATGTGAAGATTTTACACCCAAGGCTCATAGTTAAGTTTGAGGAACGCACTCGCATCATTCTTTTGGCATGTTATTGTTTGGATTATGCTTTTTTTTGGTAGCTTTTTAGTTGGACATATTTTGACTAACCGACAGATTCCGTGTGCCTGTGTATACGACGTGCATGCACAGTCACACACACCCACGGAGCTTGTCTGAAACCAACATATATGTCACCTAGACGTGCATGTATGTGTGATTATGGCTGTCCATATGTATGTGTATATCTGACAAGTAGATATAATGTGTATGTTCTCTCTCTCTCTCTCTCTCTCTCTCTCTCTCTATTTTCATATAAGATATTTATACAGCTATAGTATATGCAACATATTATCACATGTTTTAAGTTAGATAATTCTCTTAGATATACACATGTAGGATAGGGTCTTGGCTGTGAATATGCGTGTTAAATTTAACTACATAGCTATACAACAAACATGCATAATAAAGTACACAGGCGCACACATAAACATTAAGCAGTATATGTATATTCTTTTAACGTGAACTTATAAAGGTGTGTGTGTGTGTGTGTGTGTAATACAACATCTGAAGTGAAAACTTCATGTACATATATACTTGATACACATGCAACAACATACACAGACACACACAGCTTCTACTTACAAAAGATGAAACTCCAGAGGCCCTACTTCTGTGGGCAACAATAGCAGAGGCCATGCACCACAAACAAAACAAGCATTACCGCCTTAACGGAGGGGAGCAGCATTTTTAGCTCTTGATAGCACACTATTCTGGCTCATCTGTCTTATGCTCTTGGTTAACGACCACTTTGACGTTGATGAGTCTCAGAAGGGTGTGTATTCGGAGATACCGTATGATTCCACTATTGTCCCTCCTGCAAACAAGGTGTGATTTACACATTTACTATGTTATTATGTTTTAACTCGTTTGGTTATAATATGTGGTTTTATCTATCCATCAATCTATATGGCTCATATAGATTATAATCAAAGCACATAAGGTAGTCCAACGTCTAGTCCGATCGATCCGAGCTCTTTTGCTGGGATTCTCAGATGCCTACGATCCGTCTTACAAGCCTCCACCACCGGTTGCCTCGGACAACATGCATGCCTCCGGTTGAATTGATGCACAGGTGTTCTCTTTTTATAAATTGTTGGAACGCATCCAAATCTTCGCCCTCCTATGTCGGGTGTGTATCTGTTTACGCATACGACACACACGTCCAGAGAGTACGAGGCTTAACTATTATTATTAAAAATGAAAAGATTAAACAAATAGGAGGTACAGCTCAGGGTCTATGAGCTCTGATTCGCGTGCAAGCAAATCGATGACGTCCGATCGATTCTTGAAATGAAGGGTGGAGATTGCACCAACTAGTTTATTGAACTCCTCAAGATCGTCAAAGTAATATCTGATGGTGAAAGTCTTTAAGTCTTCCCAATAGCCAATAGCCTGCAAGATTTGTTCAGTTAAGCATTAGTAATTAGCGATTACACTCACCTTATACTTGGACTTAGTCTTATAATCCTGAACGTTGATAATAAAACCGTTTGCTCCCAGGAACGTCATAGAATCTGAAACAAAACACACAGCTTATATATATATATACCATTTGTTATATTAAACTGCACGCTTTATATACATGTGTGTGTGTTAAAGCATTACTTGGAGCTGTCCTTTTCACTTTTCTTCGAACGAACAAAAACTGGGGATCTGTCACCTTCATCTTTTTCAAGACTTTCTTGAATCTCTCAAGAACATCGTCGGGAATATGCACACCTAAGTCCATATCTATGCGTGTGTGTGTGTGTGTGTGTGAGAGAGAGAGAAGAGAGAACCTGGTGCAAGTTTGAGGTTTTCGAAAGTATAATTTGATTCCCACCATAGAATGTATTCACCCCAAAGCAACAAGTTACGTCCACGATTTGTCTTATCATCTATTTCAACAACCTGGAAAATTAACTTACGATAAGCTTAAGTTAACAAGTATATTTTCATACAAGAGACACATATACAAGTCCTATAAGTGATAAACCAACGAGCATTCACACTTGTGCGTCTGCATGTTGCACACATACACTCACGCACACGGTGTATCATACATATCAATGTGTATAGTTTGACATATATATATGTCTGTTGCGAGATGAACCTGAAAGTTATACACTGCATGTGGATCCATTACTCGTGTAATGCAGGTAAATGTACAATGTAAGGTTGGTAGATATCACCCATCACACACAGATGAACACATTGTTATTTCACACACACATGTAACACAAATAATATACATAGTTTGACATATATACGTGTTTTAAGAGATCACCCTCGGTCACACATACATGACATATATATATATGTATGTATATGTATGTATGTATGTATGTTTGAGAACACAGACACACACACACACACAAACGTACCTGGCGGGGAAAAGCATATTTGGGGAAGTAATCAGGGGAGAGGCTTAAAAAATGATCGAACTCTGTCAAAATCCTCGAGGATGGGCTGAGGATGAGCAGCCATTGAGCAACGCTTGTGTAAGTGTTCGTTGCAAGGACCCATTGGCCTACACGAGGAGGAAGAAGCTCTACGCACAAATACATACCTCGCTAGAAGAAATCGCTTCATTCTTCCTCAAATCAAGCCCTCTGCTTTTAGGGTTCATTCACTAGTTTAGGGTTTAATTAGAGAGGCACTTAAAATTTGAAAAACACATTTGATAAATATTTATTTGAATTTCTAAGTATTTAAATATGATGTGTATAAAGGACGGTTGGTATTACGTATAAACATCCCTATAGATTAACTCATAACTTAGTTTATTAAGTTATAAATTTATAAAGTGTAGAGAAAATAATTTCATAGAAATCTAATTTTAAAATATAGCACAAATAATATATTTTTTGCCAAGTACTTAAAACTAAGTGGACTAACAATATAAGCCATAATAAATTAAAATATTAATATTAAGAAAGAAAAAAACATACATTTATGTATATGTAATATATTTAAGTACATATATATGTGAATTATATGTTTGCATGTTTTAGTTTTTGATAAATAATATCTTAATACTATATAGAGTTATGTTTTAATCTTAAGTAAGTGTAAACTTTTATAAACACTAATAAAATTCACATGATATTAAGGGCAAAAATAACTATTTATTTAGTCCGTTAAGTTTTACTTAAAAAAACACAGGTATATTTCCTTTCATAGTATAGAAAAGTAAAATTATATATGTAAATACACAAATCCATGGACCCTGATGCATACTCCCATATTCGTTCTTTTCAACTTAATTTTATAATACTATCCGTCAATTTATGAAATTTAATGTTTTAAAATTTGAACATTGAATAATCTAAATTTTAAATTAATTTGAAACTTATTCCTAATTTCCACTACCGAGTCGTTATTTGGCCGGTGGTAAATTAAAATAATGCCATAAATTAAAATAATGCCATTCATATTAATTATTACTACTGTGCTTTTTCATTAGAGTTTAATTAAATTTAAAAAATAAATTAACAATGCACAATTCTTATTTAATCGATTTATATAAACATATATATTATACATAATATGTAATAATGTGCACCTACTCAAAAAAATATATTAAAACTCCAACTTTCATTGTTATTTTTTATATAGAATCATTAATTATAATTTATTAATGTTTCTATATGTATGTGTATAACAATGCACACACACACACACACACACATATATATATATATATATATATTATATATATATTACAACAAACATGTGAGTGTGAGAGAAAGAGAGATCTACAATACTTATGTTCTTTTTACAAAATAAGTATATTAACTAATGTGTCCATATATATATATTCTTACATGTAAATGAGGGATATTTTGCTAAATCTCATGTTTAATTATTTATTTTTCATTGATTTTTTGAAAGCTATAAAAAGTAAAACTTAATTTCATTAATCTTGATATACATGTCATTTAATTATGCTCGGTAGCCATACAACTGAGCAAAATTATTAGGTTATCAAGTTTCACTGAAAAAGCCGTGTAGGCATCACATAAGTGCCACATGCTATATAATTATAAATTATAAATAACCAGCAAGTGAAAAATTAAACCCATCGTAAAAAAATAATTTCTTTTATTTAATTAAAGCAATTAATCACCTGCCAGTGAAAGTGGCCTTAACATTTTAAAGTTTAAACATGAACAACTTCAACCTAAATTTAACGGTGGAAATCAATTGTTTTTAAAGGTTCATTGTTCTGCCACGTGGCTATCTCATAGAAATTTCTGAAAAATAAAAATCTCGATAAATCTCCTGTGGCCGCAAAAGAAAGGATCCCCAGCGTCATATCCACACGGCACCGTTGATTCTTAATCTCATCGGTGACTGTGTGGCCGTCGTCAACGGAGCAGCAACAACCATCCACTCGAGCGTACTTAGGAACCGTCCGATTGCTATATCTTGAAATCGGAGCCGTCGGATTTAGGAAAAACGTTATAGTCCGGTTAGAAGGCGTACGTGGACCGTCGATCTCTTCGAGCGACAAGGACCGTAGGTTCGCCCCTGCTTAGCCTTCATCTTTGCCCTCCGGCTCCATTGCTCAGTGTCCTGCTTTGTTCTTCCGATGGCAGCGGCTATGGCACTCAACAACACGATGAGCATTGCAGGATCTCAGTTCCTTGGCCAGAGCCTCAAGCTTTCTCCAGTCAATGCCGCTCCGTCTTCCCGCAGCACCTCCAGCTTGATCGTGAGAGCTAGTGGATACGATGAGGAGCTCGTCAAGACCGCGGTATGTTTCTTAAAATTACATGCCTTTTGTGTTCGATCTGGGCTTAAATATGTATGGATTTTAATCTTGCTTTTGTATGCTGATTTATGCATTTGTGTGATTTCGAGACAAATCACAAATTTCCATCCCGATTACTCGTCGCACTTTTGCATGTTGATTTGTGGTTAAAATTTTGAATTGTGTTGAATCTGTGACTCTGTATGTCTTTAATAGTTTTCATGCCGATTACAAAATGTGCCTTTTGCAAGTATGTATACACACTGAATACATTTATTATATGCAGCATAATTCATATCGATTTAGAAGTTTTGTAATTAACTTTGAATGTTTTGACAGAAAACTGTGGCATCAAAGGGTCGTGGAATTCTTGCAATGGACGAGTCAAACGCTACATGCGGCAAGAGACTGGCGTCGATCGGATTGGACAACAGTGAGGAGAACAGGCAGGCGTATAGAGAGCTTCTGATCACCGCACCTGGCCTTGGACAGTACATCTCTGGTGCTATCCTGTTCGAGGACTCTGTATCAGTCACAAAGTCTGGCAAAAGTTTGTGGATTGCCTTGTTGAGCAGAACATTGTCCCCGGATTAAAGTTGACAAGGTAATTCATGGTTCTACAGTGTATGTGTTGATGGATATTCTAAGTTATACAATTATTTTAATAGGGTTTGGTTCCACTTGCTGGCTCCAACAACGAGTCCTGGTGCCAAGGTTAGATGGTCTTGCATCTCGCACTGCTTCTTACTATGGCCAAGGTGCAAGATTTGCAAAATGGTGAGTTGCTTAAATGTTAACTTCACATAAGACGCGTCATATAATAAATGTCGTATACAGGAGGACCGTGGTCAGCATTCCAAATGGTCCTTCGGAGCTTGCAGTGACGGAGGCTGCTTGGGGTCTTGCTCGTTATGCGGCCATTTCCCAGGTTGGTATCATACATTAAACTATATATGCTACTATTCTCTATACATACGTATGTGTTTGTTAATACATTTTTGCATTGCAGGACAATGGGCTGGTGCCAATTGTCGAGCCCGAGATCCTTCTGGATGGAGAACACAGCATTGACAGGACACTAGAAGTCGCAGAAAAGGTGTGGGCAAAGGTTTTCTACTTCCTGGCGGAGAACAATGTGCTGTTCGAGGGTATTCTCTCAAGCCCAGCATGGTGACCCCCGGTGCAGACACCAAGGCAGCAAGGCCACCCCGAGCAAGTCGCTGATTACACTCTGAAGATGTTGAAGCGTAGAGTCCCCCTTCTGTTCCCGGAATCATGGTTAGTTACTCATTACACTTGTATATTATGTTTGCTGCTTTACTCAGTACGTGTATGTGACGATACTTTTGTGGGCTTGCGTGTTTGACTATGTACATTTATGAGGTCTCTCTGTCTCTCTCTATATCTGCTTTTTTGTATACTTGTATATATACTTGTACGCTTTTGTTGCAGTTCTTGTCGGAGGCCAGTCCGAGATGGAGGCAACGCTCAACCTGAACGCGATGAACCAGAGCCCAAACCCATGGCACGTGTCGTTCTCTTACGCCCGTGCATTACAGAACTCCGTACTGCAGACGTGGAAGGGGCAGCCCGAGAACGTCAAGGCAGCACAAGATACGCTGATCACGAGAGCCAAGGCAAACTCCGACGCACAGCTGGGTAAGTACTCTGTTGAGGGTGAGTCTGAATCTGCTAAGAAGGAGATGTTTGAGAAGGGATACACCTACTAGAACATCCACGACTAATCATCCTTAAGGATTCGAGTATATCCTTGGTGTGGGCATCATAAGTCGAATGTTCTTAATTTTTACAGGAAAATAGATATAATTTTTTACTGAATACAAACACGTTTTCATAGTATAGCTATCATTTATTTGAATTATGTTTAAAAAGTGAAGAATTATTTATAAAGATTTACATAGACACATTATCTGTACACTTAGATAAGTTTATATGCAATTATAAAGACTAAATTAATATTTATCTTTTTTTCATAGCAATTGCTTGTTAATAATTATGTGGTTCACTAATAAAGAGATAATTAAATTAATATCTCAAATGATATAAGTCTCCTTGCAATAGTGAACAAGTGACACTGAAAGTTTTATATTAGTAAAAGTTATTATCTATTACAAGTAAATATTTATTATATTTGTATAAAACCTCGTCTTAATTTTTATTCCTCACATGTTATTATCTTACAGACACTAAAATCCTTCATATATGTTTAAAGGTAGGGATATGATTGATGATAAAGTGTTTGCTATGATATGTTGATAAATATTCTAACTTACCTTGATAAAAGATATGTCTTAATCGGAATGATATCCCAATTGAATAAATTTGATTTAAGAAATTTAATATTAAAAGATAATAATGTTTAAGAATAAGAGACTTGAATTATTTAACTATAGTCATGGTGTTCATTTAAATTATTTGTTAAATAACAAAAGCTTTACCATTTAAATTGAATATATAGTGTATTGAAATTTAGTTCTGCTTCACCGTTTAAAGCTTTAATATGAATATACATGATATCTTATACATAGGAGATTAAAACATACATTATATTAAATATGTATAATTTCAACAGTGTAAACGATGGAGCTTTTAACTTATATGCAAGTACAAGAAATTTCACATGTCACATAAATAAAGTGGTATATACTATAATGATTAATATTAAATTAGAAAGTTTTTATTGTTATAGATAAACTAAAATATGTTAATTAGGTAGAATGTACATTATATATAAATAATGTTGTTTTTTAAATTTTAATTTTGAAGATGGATTATTATAATAAAGACATATACACAAATAATCTTTTGTAACCTTTCAAATTTTCATTACATATATTTTATGAACTATGCTTATGGTTATAACTAAACTTAAAAATAAATCTTATATAAGTGTGTGTGGGTGTTTATAGGTGCTATTAACACCCATCGAATGACAGTTTTAAATACCCTATCCAACGGTCATCTAAATCGTAAGCCCATAGAGCTGACATATCATGCATGGATTATACACGATCATGCATGGTATATATAACATGAGTGATTAAGAATAAATTCATTAGTAATTGAGTCAGGGGCATTAAGGGTAGACTTATAAAGTAGATTAAGGATAAAATTATTAAATTAAGGATAACAATTTAGTGAGAACTAAGTTATGCATAATAATTAGGTTAAAGATCGTTAAATAGTTAAGTTTAATCATGGATAAACTTAAAAGTTTAAATAAACTCATCGTGTGAAGATAAGTTAAGAATCTAATAAATTCATTAAGTTAAGAATAATAATTGGGTTAAGATTTTAATTTAGAAATAAACTCATTAAATTAAAAATAAAAATTAAGTTAAAAATTTATTAATTAATAAAGTATTAAATAATTAAGCCCGGCATGTGTACTAATATTAAGTTAAATTATTATGTAATTAAAAATATTCTTTGAGAGTATTTTATTAAGTTTAATTTACTAAATCTTTCACACAAGTACATATAAGCTCACTTTATATAATAAAAAATAATTATACATTAATTATAAACTTTTGTATAGTCATATTTAATAAGTATTTATTTAGTCACTAATGAAGGACTTGAAGTAAAAGTTGCACAAGTTGGCAATGGGAATGACACATCATATAGGACACAAAAACGTTAAAAAAAAAACATTAAGATAATATCAATAAGAAATTGCCATAGGAATGATACATCATGCGTAACATTAAAAATGAAAAATGAAAACATTAAAATGTTTGTCGATAATTAACATTTAATTCTTAAAGTTGGTATTTATTTCACTATTTATACATAAATATCTATAAGAAAAACATAAACAGAGAATTGTGTAAAGAGGCTTATATATTATTGTTAATAGAATTGAACTAAAATGTAAATAAAGAAATATTTTTATTATCGAATTAAACGATTACTATTTAATTATTATATTAATAACTCATCTCATTAATTAAGGTTATATCGAAAAGGACCGGCAGGCCTTTAACAACCTTTGTCTTTGTTTCTTAAATAAGTCTTAAAATACATTAAATCTTAAATATATTGTCAAAGATTATTATTAAAATGTTTCTTATTTTTACTTATTAATATATGACCTTGACGAATAATGCCAATATAAATCAAGATTTATGTTAATCAAATTTAAATTTTATGAATTTAGGATGTTAATAAGTTTTATATTTATTGATTCATATTGTAAGATACTGTATATTATGTAACGTAATGTATATACGCATGTGTATATACACACATGCATAGTGACACATGGGTGGTGATCTGGCCGCCATGTGTCAGCGCCACGTGTCGCATGTGTGCCACGTGGCAGGAGGTCTCCTGTATATAAGCAGGGTTTTTGTAGCTTAATGATCTGACATTTAATATATATCGCTCTTTCATTGGTGGAGAAGTTGGGTATTCCTTTCTTCCGCCTTTTCCTTTTCGTGTTTTCATGACGATGAATATGGAGACGGCGTTTAGCATTATTGCTACTGCTATTGATGCACAAACAAAGTTGTTGGAGCGCTTTGTTGAGGGTTCGTCCTCCTCTTCCCCGTCTGAGCCTCATGCCGGGGGATCTGCTTCTAGTACTCCTTCATCTTCTTCACAGGCCACAAATCCGAGGGTTCGACCCCGATCTTTTTGTGGTGATCCGGGAGATGATGTATACCACTGGTTTGATCATTTCCAAGTCATTGTTCGTTACCATGGTTGGGATGAGGCCCGTGCTCTCAGAGAATTCCCTACATGTTTGGAAGGCCCTGCGCTCAAGTGGTATAATGGATTGGCTGCGGAGATTCAAGCCAATAGTAATCGGTTAACGGAATGCCTCAAACGTACGTTTGGCAAAGTTGAGGATTCAGATGATGCTTTCCAACAACTGCATGCGATACGACAACATCCTGGTGAGTCTGTTATGCGGTTCAGTATTAGGTTCGGGGATTTAGTTCGGCGTGCATATCCTAACATGCCTGAGCCCATTAAGCTCGGTATGTTATGGCCAACTATGCGACCCGAACTTGTTCGATTCGTTCGGGCTCTTCGTCCTACCACATTGGAGGAAGCTTTTGCACTAGCTCAACGTTTTGAGTTGGTGCCTGGTGAGGGCCGTGTTCCCCTTGGGTTACCTGCTCCTTGTTCAGCGTGCTGATCCAATGGAGGTTGATGCTGCTGCATATGTGCCCGCACGCAAGCCTTTCGTGGTCGACCTCGGGGCCCACCCCGTGGACCACCTCCACGAAATCGTCCTGCACCTGCTCCAGTTCCTGCCCGTGGTGGTCAAAATCCACGGATTCGTGACAGGAGGAATCGGAACAATGCAGGTCGACCCAATCAAGTTCATTGTTGGGCCTGTTGGGCACCTGGACATACTTGGCGGGCATGCGATGTGTATCCTGATTGGCGTCCACCACATCCAGGCTGGCGACCATATGTTCCGGATGGTGTGCCTGTGGCGGCCATTATGGCTATGATGAGCTTTCAGATGACGAAGCCTCTCTTGCAGGTGGATCTGTTGCGGAAAACGAGTAATCGTACGGGCGACGGAGGGATCCCGTGCGATGGAGACTTCACCTCCATGTTTTTTCCGCTATGCATATCAAGGTTTGCAAGTTCCACCAGATCATCCAGTTTTCACATTTTCTGCACGGGTGAATGATCTTTCAGTCACAGTGCTTGTGGATACAGGATCCAGTATGTCTTCCATAACTGCTTCTCTAGCGCATCGGTGCTCATTACCCTTAAGACGTGCAGATAAGGTCTTGCACATGGTAATGGGCAGTATCACAGTACACCACTTTGACTACGCTGGTTATGGGTGCCAACTGTAAGTTTCCCTCTGGGTCTCTTAGGGTTGTCCCTTCCCAGGTCTTTGACATCATTCTGGGATGTGATTGGTTAAAGCAGTCGAAAGGTACATGTGATTTTTCACTCTCTCCTCCTGTATTACGCTTGGAGTCTGTGTCTTTGCAGTCTGTTCCTTTACGTCCAGAGAAGCTTGTTGCTGTTTGTATCACGCATACAGCTCCTTTGATTCCGGTCTTGGGGTGGTGTTCATCTCAACAGGTTCAAATGCCGGATCCGTCACCTGAGTGTCGAGCACACTGCATCGAACAACTTAAGAAACAGTATGCAAGTTTGTTCAAATTTGATCTGTCCCAAGGTGCACGTGTGAAGACTCGACACTGTATACCCACCGGCAATGCAAAGCCTTTCAAAGTCCCGGTTCGACGCAGGTCACCAAAGGAGTTATCAGCCATGCGAACAGCTGTTACTGATATGATTGGTAAACGAGTGTGTCGTCCGTCACGGAGTCCATGGGCATGTGAACCTCATTTGGTTCCCAAGCCTGATGGATCTCTCCGATTTTGTGTGGATTACCGACCTCTTAACGATGTTACCATCAAAGATGTCTATCCACTTCCGAACTCTGCCGATCTATTAGATCGTTTGGGTCAGAGTCGATGGTTTACTAAGTTGGATTTGGCATCAGGATATTGGCAGGTTCCTATGGCTGAGGAGGATATTCCAAAAACGGCCTTCCGGACACCATTTGGTCTTTACGAGTTTTTGGTCATGCCTTTTGGATTGACTTCAGCTCCTGCCACCTTTCAACGCATGATGGATGAGCTTCTTTCCGATATGCCTGATATCACTGCCGATTTTATCGACGATGTGCTCATTCATGGGTCTGGTTCTTGGGAGGATCACATTCGTGATGTACGGCGCGTTCTTGATCGATTTCGAGAAGTTGGCCTGAAGTTGAAACTTGAAAAGTGTGTGTTTGGTTCGACCGACACCACTTACTTGGGTTACCGTATATCTCGAGAGGGTTTACAGGTGGATCCAATGAAGTTGCGAGCTGTTCGAGAGTTCCCTCGTCCCCGTACAGTACAGGAAGTCCAGCGTTTCTTGGGCACGGTGCAGTACTTGGGTCGATTCATCGATCATCTCACTGATCGAACTGCCCCTCTTCGGGAGTTAGTTCGTCCACAGGTATCTTTCAGGTGGACTCGCAGGTGTCAGCAGGCATTTGACCAGTTAAACAACTCCACCATTGCTTCAATACCCAGATTTTACTCGTCCGTTCATTTTACGAGTAGATGCCTCAGATGTTGGTATTGGTGGTGTATTGATGCAAACTGATGCTGTGGATTCTTCAATTCGACACCCGGTGGCTTACATTAGTCGAGTACTCACGCCGGCTGAGCGGAATTATTCCACTACTGAAAAAGAATGCCTTGCTGCTGTTTGGGGTTTTGAACGACTTCATGCCTACTTACATGGGAGTGAAACACTTTTGGAGTGTGATCATGCTGCTGTCACTTCCTTGCTAAAACGGAAGAATTAGTGGGTCGTGTAGCCAGATGGGCATTACGTCTCCAAGTATATAACTTTAAGGTGGTGCACAGGCCTGGGCGAACAATGGTGGATGCGGATGCACTTTCTCGAGCACCCCTTTCTGATTCCACTTTGCCTGCTCATGCAGTCGCTGCAGCATTCGGTTTGATACAAGCCCCTCAGGTATTCGATGCCGACTTACCATCCTTGGAACAGTGGCAGGATGCCAAAAACATGAACCGTGGACGAGGCAATTACGGATGCGTTTGCAAGTCCTTCTTCCGAACCGCAGTTTCGACAATATCATGCTCAGTTTCGACTTCAGGATGGTTTATTGTATTTTATTGGGACAAATCCAGAGACAGATGGCGTTGGCTGTGCCCTCTACATATGTTCCACACCTTCTTCGAGCATATCATGATTGCCTATTGTTGGAGGTCATCTTGGTCACCAACGAGTGTTGGAGAAGCTCCGCAGATCCTTTTATTGGCCTAGCATGCGTGGTGATGTGATCAGGTATATTCAAAGTTGTCCCATTTGTCAAACTCGGAATTCCTCTACGACTCGGGCCATGGGGTGTTAAATCCATCAACGTCTCTCGCCCTTTTGAGTTAATTGCAGTGGATTTAATGGGACCTTTTCCACGTTCTTCTCAAGGTAACCAGTACATCATTGTCGTATCTGATTATTTAACTCGTGGGTGGAGGTTGGTGCTCTTCCGGATGCAACTGCCCTGTCAACAGCTTTGTTTTTGTTCGATAATGTGGTTTTGCAGCATTCTTGTCCAGAGCGGATGTTATCAGATAATGGCCCCGCTTTCATTGCAGAGGTATTCCGAGTGTTGTGTGAGAGGTTAGGGGTAAAACACTCATTTGCCTCTCCATATCATCCACAAACTGATGGTTTGGTGGAGCGATTGAATCGGACCTTCAAGGGTATGATCTCGAAGTATGTGAACTTCAATCACACTGACTGGGATTGGTATTTGCGATGCTTGAGATTTGCTTATGTAACAGGCATTCAGAGTTCGATTGGTATCTCTCCATTCAAGGCATTGTATGGATATGATCCTAAGTTGCCTAGTGAATTGGGATTATCATCGAATCTGCCACGTGCCGAGGATGCGAAAATGTGGGCTCGACATTTGGATGCTGTCTTACCTCTTCTGCGTGCAGAGTCTGCTGAACATCTTGGTCGAGCTCAAATACAGCAACAATCTTCTTACAATGCACGACATCAAACTCCACCAGACTATGCTGACGGTGACTTAGTACTGGTACGTTTTCCCAAGCTAACTGCACCTGGGCTTGCAACTGGTTTATTACATAAGTGGCTTGGTCCCTACCGAGTTCTCCGAAAGGTTGGTCCTCAGGTATCAGGTACAGTTGGTGGGATCTCATGAGGTTGAGATAGTTCACGTAGTTCGAATGAAACGGTTTGTTGTTCGAGACTCGTTGACTACATTCATACCTTAGATCACACGGATCCAGGACCATCAGATCCATCACCATCTACACAACCGCAGAGGGGGGATAATGTAAGATACTGTATATTATGTAATAACGTATATACGCATGTGTATATACACACATGCATAGTGACACATGGGTGGTGATCTGGCCGCCATGTGTCAGCGCCACGTGTCGCATGTGTGCCACGTGGCAGGAGGTCTCCTGTATATAAGCAGGGTTTTTGTAGCTTAAATCTGACATTTTAATATATATCGCTCTTTCAGTATGACATATGTGTTATGGCATTAACAATATTGTCGTCATATTTAATTTAAAATATAAATTTATTAATTTTAATATGTAAATCAATAGTGAAATTTACGTTTCAAGATGAAAATCTCTAATGTATAGTTTAATTCAAAAATGTATTTTTTTCTTTCTAACTTGAAATTATATATGTAAAAACAGTAAATATGTAACTGATATGTAAATCTCCTATGGACACTTAACTTAATTTGTCAATTTATATTACATTTTTATGATTTGTTAAAAATGAGGTTTTGACATTTATAATGGATTTTATTTAAAAATAAAAGATTTTTAAGCATAAAAAGAGTTATCAATAATTCAAGCATTTAGATATTGCACATTTGTAAGAATAGTGAAATGAAGCTTATTAAACATTTAAATATTTAACACCATAATATTACAAATTTTGCAAATTAATTAGGACAGTTACCACACAAGCCCTAATTTTCAAATGTCATTACCGCGTAATTCAAAACAAAGAACCGCGTAATCCCTAATTTTAAAATCAGAAAAGCCCTAATTTTAAACATGGAGTGCATAACAGTGGCACCACATGTTTTGGGATTGAGTAAATTTGGTGGTGAGAATAGAAGAAATTTAAGAAATTCTCTGGTAAATTTAATGCTTAAAATATTAAATAATTGATTAATTAATAATTTCAAGGTAAATGTTCTACTTCATCTAATCAACAAGAAGTCTCTACTCCACTTATCCACCTTGAGTTCATAGCGGTATATATATATTATAGATATACCTCTCTCTCTCTCTACACACACACACACACACACACACACACACACACATACACATATATGGCCTGTGTTTTTATACAATGTAGCCGCTGAAGATAACGTAGATAAGGTTCCCGTGCCCAGTGGGGAGAAGTTATTAAGAAATGTGATGCTTGATAGTAAGCTGGAGCTCTATGGCTTGTATGTAAGTTATTCACATATGTGTGCGTGCGTATATATATGTTTCTACTCACACACACAATATAGGTCTATAGATATTTCTCTCCCTCCATATGTGTGTGTGTGTGTGTCTGTCTGTCTATATATATATATTTATAGGGTAAGGTGATGAACTGTGGTGGTGGTGGTAGCTGTGGAACTTGTCTTGTTCAGGTACACTGGAAACACACACAACACACAACACACAACATATATGATAAACAAAATATTTAATTATAAGTCTTGTTGTGTGTGTGTATTAACTGTATTACTATTTATTTAATTATAGATTTTGGAAGGAGAGGAGCTGCTAAATGAACGGACAAATGCTGAACAACGGTACTTAAAGAAGGTAAATAAACTTTGTATATATATATATATATATATATTATTAGCTATTGTGGTTTTCATTTATTTATTATTGTTTATTATAGTTTTTATTTATTTGTTTATTCGTTCCACAGAAGCCTGAAAACTGGAGACTTGCGTGCCAGACAATAGTTGGTGACAAATCCAACAGTGGCAAGGTAATTTTTAATAATTCATATTTAAATAATAATATAAATATTAAAGCTAGTTAAACATGAATTTAAAATAATTTAAACTCGTGTTAAACACAGGTTATTGTTCAGAGGCTACCACAGCAGAAAAGAAAATGAATCCATTCACAGAGTTTAATATATGCGTGTATATTTTAATATACCACAGCATTCCAAGCTTGTGTAGATTTTTAATAGAATAGTTATAATAATAATAATTAATATATTTTATGTACATTTGATGACTATTTTCTAGCCACAAACCATATAGAATAAGCGCGTGACATGGATGGGTTTTTAACGTTATCCAAAGGGTAAGTGCAGATCTGTAACTAGTATTATATATATATATATATATATAATAGATTATTATATTAAATATCACATTATTCTATAAACTGTATAAGTATGTTATGTATGTATTATATTGCAAGCAATGAAGAAAGCGGATGCTAATAGAACACGGCTATGGCGACAATGATAATGATTCTACTAGTTTTAATTCAATCTTCTCATGGTTTCACACTGGAGGACGATGGTAAACATTAAATATACATTGATTATGTGTGTCTATATGCTAATAATTCATTGTTTTTATATGGTAAACATTCGAAAGCAATTATAATTAGTGTTTCTTTAGTAAATATTTAATTATGTTTATAAGTATGTTATTATTTTATATGATATAAATAGTATATATAAAGTTTTTCTTTTTCCTTGGTTTTAGTGGTTTTCTATATTATATATAATATTTAATATAGTTGCGGCCTTAAAAGAACTGATGAAAACATGGAGAAGTGGTTTAGCATTAAACTGGTCAGGAAATGATCCTTGTTTATTACAATGGCAAGGCATCTCATGCTTAAATGGGAGCATTACAGTCTTGTAAGTTTGCACACACACGCATACACGTACGCACTATATACACACATATACACATTGTGTGTGTGTGTGTGTGTTTAAATATTACATTTTTTAGAGATCTTAATGGAAAGGGCATTAAGGGTGTTCTTCCTGCTGCTATTGGAAAGCTCAAGAACTTAAAAGCTTTGTAAGTTAATTAACTAAAGTTTTACCATTCAAAAATAGTAAAAACCATATTAATATTATAATAAATATCTATTAATATATTTAAAATATACATTTTGTTTTTAGGTCCTTGCAAAAGAATGAACTTACTGGTGCTCTCCCAGACGACATTGGAAGTTTGAGTTTGCTTACCACGCTGTGAGTGTTTGCGTGTGTACACACACACACACACACACACACACACACACACATATATGCATGCTTTAAACAGGAAGTTAGCAGCAAATAAATTCAGTGGAAGTCTACCGAGTGGGATTGGCAGCCTGTCCAACCTTCAAGTGTTGTAAGTAATAATTAAAATTACTATTAACTAAATTAATAATAAAAAATTATTTATAATAAAATGTTAATTAATGCAGGGCATTAAACCAGAACCAATTTACAGGTCCTTTACCTGATTTATCAAATCTTACGCAGTTAACGGACATGTAAGAAATTATATTTTGTAAGTTTATTTTTCAATGTTTTATATTTATTATTTTATTTAATTATTTTTAAGTAGATTTCTCCAAAATAACAACTTCAATGGCTCTATTCCACCGAGATTGGAAATTTCAAATCTCTACGGACATTGTAAGTTTGTGTATGTATATATATATGTGTGTGTGTGTGTGTACACACGTGCACATGTACCATACGTACACACTTGAGACTCATGTGTGTATTACAGGCATCTTTCCTTTAATAACTTCAGTGGACCAGTGCCTGCTACGATTAGTCAGCTTTCTCAACTGGCCACCCTGTGAGTTCTCTCTCTCTCTCTCTCTCTATACACACACACATATATATCGTTGTTTGCATGTATATATAATATAGCAATAAATATTTTGTTATGCAGGTATATAGACCATAATATGTTCTCCGGGTCCTTTCCTAACATTTCTGGCCTGAGGAGCCTTCAGTATTTGTAAGTACTGTATGTGTATGTGCGCACACACACACACACACACATACATACAAAGATATATATATATATATAGTGTATTTAATGAATTTCACTTAAACATAGATTTGTTTTAGATGGCTGCAGAATAATGAGTTAACTGGTCCAATACCACTTGACATTGGCTCCTTGACTTCTTTACAGAATTTGTAAGTATCTTACGCACCTCTGTGCGCGCGTGTGTGTTATGTATATATACACAGTCACGTAAGGTGTATATACTGATGTATACGAATGTTACAGGGGCTGGAAAACAATGACTTCACGGGTTCGATTCCACTTAGCCTGGTTCAATTAAGCTCTCTTCCATACTTGTAACTCTCTCTCTTCTCACACACACACGCCCACACACATACACACACACAACTTATGTTTAAGCTCCTGTTAAATTTTTATAATAATATAGCTAATACTTATACTGCACTTTGTCAAGGTTCTTGCAGAATAATAATATGAGTGGAACTGTACCGGATCTTTCTGGACTTATTAATTTACAAGGCTTGTAAGTGTTTAGTTAATCCACATATGTATGCGGTGTGGACGCATTTGTATATGTATATGGTGTGTGTGTGTGTGTGTTGTGTGTGTAGTAACATCTCGTTTACAGGAGTTTTCAGAATAATTCTTTTAAACTCATCGAAGTGCCTACATGGGTTTCATCAATGCAGAACCTACAATTGCTGTATGTTATTTTAAATGCTTTCAAATAAATTATTTTATTAATTAAAACTTATATTTATGCAGATTTCTGGACAAATGTAGCTTAACAGGGACATTCCCGTCGTTTGTTTTTAGTTTACCTCTTCTCACAACTGGGTAAAATAATCTAAAATTAAACTAATTGAAATAATAATAATAATAATTAAATTTATTAATTTTTTATTAAACAACAGGAAGTTTGACAATAACATGTTTAATGGCACATTAGACATATCTAAGGTTGGAAAAAACTTGACACTTCTGTCCTTAGAGAATAATCGTATACAAGACTTAGTCGGGAATGTCCCTTACAAGTTCAACTTCTAAGTGAGCATGTGTATGTATATGTGTATATGCGCGCGTTGTATATGTGTATTCTCTTAAACAGCTTAGGTGGAAACCCAGTGTGCGATAATACATCATTTCCGCACCCAGATCTATGTGAAATGGCTAAAGGTACGTGTGTGTGTGTGTGTGTGTGTGTGAGAGAGAGAGAGAGAGAGAGGGGTGACATGTACATACTTATTTCAGGAGGAGGACCCAGGAGTTGGCATATTCGTATAACATGTACGAAACCGGTCAACTGTAGCGTTGACCAGGTGGTAAATCCGACGACTTGCAACTGCACATTTCCGTTGACCGCAATAGTCAAACTATCATCTCCACCGTTCAATAGTATCACTGGTACACGCACACACGCACACACATATATACACATTATTATTAATAGATATATATTGATTACATTAATTATTAGGAGCTAGAATTGGAGTATTCGAGAGGCAGCTTTCAACTTCGACAAGGTTGACCATTGACCAGTCAGAGTAGTCAATGCCACGTTTGAAGGTAATAAGTCTGAAATTACCGTGACAATTTTATTTTTACCACCGTACAATGGTAATGGAGACGGTCAAAGCTCGAGTTTATTGAGGAACAACTTAATAAACAATCGGTAATTAGTGATAATGGAGTTTATAGCCTTGTGTTAATCACCTGGCCCAAAGGTAAAAATATCATAATATTATTCATTATTGTTAAACTATAGTTTTATAATGTTGCACGCTGTACTCAAGTATTATTACTATATATATATATATATATATTCGTGTATATTTCTCTAATATGTACATTCTAATAGCCTAGTAAGCTTCTAAGACTCTCTCTCTCAACATAAAAGACAACCTACATATCTGTTTAAGTTAAACAAAATGTGTGTATATATATCTACATGTGTGTGTGTATATGTGTATATTATATTATCTATAGAGTGTTACTTCTGTTATAGGTATGATAAAGAGGAGTTTTTGGAATACACGTACATATGTAAGCCTTATTTTTCCCATCTTCTTCGTTGTATTAACCTGCGTGGTCGTTATATACTTGTGGAGGAAACACTTAGCTAAGAGGCGGTCACTAATATATGGTGTTCAACAAGGTAATAACATCTACTATATAATCTCTCTCTCTCTCTCTCTCTCTCTCTCTCTCTCTCTCTCTCTCTCTCTCTCTCTCTCTCTCTCTCTCTCTCTCTCTCTCTCTCTCTCTCTCTCTATATATATATTATATATATATATATATGCGTGTGTGGTGTGTGTGTGTGTGTGTGTGTGTAGAGAGAGAGAGAGAGTTCATATATATATTTGTTATTTATCTTGTATTTCAGAACTAGCCAGGAACTCAAGACAGCCTCTGTTTTTTCAATATAGCGATTTAAAACTGGCAACTCGTGACTTTAATGTGTCTAATAAGCTTGGAGAAGGTGGCTTTGGGAGGTATACAAGGTATATATATAATATGCTCTCTCTCTCTCTCTCTCTCTCACACACACACACACACACGCAATGTCTTACAGGGTGTATTACCGAATGGATTCGAAGTGGCTGTGAAGCGATTATATCCAACAAGAATACAGCAAGGAACGCAAGAGTTTGTAAACGAGGTTACGATAATTACGGAGTTATGCACCGTAATCTCGTTAAACTAATTGGATGCTGTGTTCAAGCAACAGAACGTATTCTAGTTTATGAGTATGTGGAAAACAATAGTCTTCACCACGCCTTATTCGGTAAATATAATATTTAATATTTCAATTATATTAAATATTTAGTTTATTATTATTTATTTAATGTAGATTCTGAGGTTTTAACTTGGAAAGAACGTGTTGAAATCGCAATAGGGACTGCGAGAGGGATTGCATATCTCCATGAAGAGTGTGAAACTCGTATAATACACAGAGATATTAAAGCAAGTAATATACTTTTGGATAAAAATTTAAATTCCAAAATTGCAGATTTTGGTTTAGCAAGGTTGTTTCCTGAGGGAGCTAGTCATGTAAGCACAAGAATCGCTGGAACATTGTAAGTAAATTATTAAAAATATTAATTCTTTTATTAACTAATAAGTATAATATATTATATATAATAGTTTAAGGTTTAAGGTATTAACTTTTATAAATGTTATCATGCTTAGAATATTTTTTTATTAACTAATAAATATAATCTAATAAATTATGTATTAACTTTTAATATATAATATTTATTATTACTTTTATTTATTTATTTATTTATTTTTTTTGACAGTGGCTATGTAGCACCAGAGTATGGTTTATATGGGCAACTTACAGAGAAAGCAGATACATATAGTTTTGGTGGTGCTTCTTGAGATTATTAGTGGCAGAAAGAGTATAGAGTTTACACAAGAGGTTGTTCTGTTACTTGATTGGGTAAGATAATTAATTAGCATTATATTTTATATATAGTTATATTAGTTTGTGTGTGTGTGTGTGTTTTAACAATATATATAAATCCGGGTTATATTCATTCATATATGTATGTCTTTATATACAAAACACACACACACATATAGACACACAGACATATGTATACATATATGCATATATATATATATATAATATATATATATATAGAGAGAGAGAGAGAGAGAGACAGAGAGACAGAGAGACACATACATATACATATAAAGCTTGTGTATAAGACAGGCTTGGCAAGTGTATGAACAAGGGAACATACTGGATTTAGTTGATAAGAGATTGCAAGGGGACTATAACGAAGGAGAATTCAGGAGATTTGTACAGGTGGCACTTTTGTGTACGCAGCAGCTGTGAACCAACGGCCAAAAAATGTCCCACGTGGTTGCCATGTTATTGGGTGAGAGAGAGGTAGATTCTCCTTGTACTCCTGGTATATTCTCTGAAATTGTTGGCAAGCTTCATTCTCAGTCTAATGAATATGCAATTATTTCCTAAACAAATTTGAATTAATTACCATGTGAATCTTGTTTAGTTTTAACTAACACACACATATTAACCACATTTACAAAAATTAATAATAACTTCCTTCTTTTATAAAACAATCTATATAATTTAATTATGTCCACCTAAGTGATTTAATTGAAATTAATCTGATTTAGCTTTATTTCATTTAATTTACGCAATTTAATAGCCTAACTAATGAAGGTGGGCATACATAGTGTGTGTGTGTCTATATATATGCAGGCTCTTGTTTATTCATATATTCATATACATATGTAAATATACATGTATACAAAACTTCTCTGGTAGCTAAATAATTAACAAACAATTCTATGTTTGATTTTTCAAGACTTTAATAAAAACTAAACTTTTAACTTAATTATAGTTTTACTTTAAAATAGATTCAAATATTAATTTAATAATTCAGAATTACTATTTGAGAAGTTTATCTTTATTGAACAAATATTAACTTAAGATTTAATATGTTCATTTCTTTTGACATTATTTGTTTGAGGATATATGTAGAATCTTAATAATTAAATATTATTATAAAGAAACAAATTAAAAGTCTAAAACATAAGCTAACTAGAAATTATTTAAATTTAATTTACAAACATTTTTGGAATGCATATCTATATGGAAAATTTTGTTTTTCTTAATGAGAATACATATATATTCTTGAAATATATACATATATGCCCTTAGAAATTTCATTGACATATATATCATTTAGAAAATAAATAAGAATTTAATAATTTCATTAATTTCACTAACACTTTTTATTAATACTATTTATGAATATATTCAATTAATTTTCTAATTTAAAATATTGAACATTTAATGAAGTGTTAAATCAAAGTTTGAGGGTATATACGTAGGTTATGAATTTTTCCCTTGTTCTCGTAAGGATATTTGTTCATAATTTAGTTTGATATATAATTTTGCTTAAAAATATTCTATTCATATCTTAAAAAAAAATCTTAAAAATAAATTTTAAATGCAGAAATAACTTAATTTTTGTAGTTCACTCTATAGTATTGTTTATATACATAAATACAAAGGTATAAAATGCTGTTACCTTCAATCTTATATACTACTTTTGATATATATATATATATATGTGTGTGTGTGTGTGTGTGAGAGTGGTGTGAGTGGTGTGTTTAGATATATAATTATAATTTTAACTTGTATAAAAATTAAACCCAGCCAGTTTTATTACAGACAAAGATAAACTTATTTACTGGTTAGCAGTGCTTGTGAGATTGGTCCACATTCTCGCACCTGTATATTGTGAAAAAACAGTCAATATAATTATCTTTTCAAATAGCATACAATTTATTTTACTTGCTTGTTAAAACTCACAAATGGCAATCTAATTGATATTGAATGTTTGTTATAATATAATTAAATTTAATACTTTTTAAAATAATATATATATATTCGTAGAAGGGATATATGAAACCGCTATCACATGCCAACCAAGAACAATTAGTTGAGCAAGGAAGAAAAAGAGAAAGTAAAGAATATAAAACATGTAGCAATGGATATATGGATATTCAATTATAGACTTGTGAGGAGTTTTATAACGGAAGATAACTAAGCAGAAACATTTGCATTACACAAGTCGAGTTCCATGGTGTATCAATTGAAATGATTGTTATATTTTCTTTGTATTTTTGATATATACAAATTAGGAATCTTATGGGTACAAATGTGTCAAAAACTGTAAATAACATTTCACTTTCTATTTACAAAATGTCTTCATAGATAAGAAGAAAAAATTAAAAACTAAAATGTTTTCATGGTGATTCAAGATAGTTTATATCTAATTTAATTCCAAATTTACATTGAAAAATTTAGAAAAAGTAATAAGGGATAATAATCATTTATATTATGAAATACAATAATACAAGGTATTCAACATACTCTGTTAAGTATGGAATGCAAAACATGTAGTTTAAACTTGTTATTTCTTTTAAAGTGCAAATATGTCTCTTAAAAATGATAGTGTATTAGTATTATATTGTGATATAATTAATGATGATTATATATTAATAATGTAGGTCATATGTGGAACAAATATGTTCATTTTAAATTTTTATTTTAATAATTTAATAAACTGCCAATTTTCAAAATACTTTATGAGAAAAATTTAGAGAACATATGGGTTTACTTAACAAACTTTCACTATCACAAAGTGAAATTTAAAATTTAATTGTCATGCATATATATATAAATAGTTTATTCCTTTATTTATGTATTAAGTAAGATTGAGTAGACATGTGTCTACAGTCTAACCTAGGATAGATTCAGTGTTATTTATAAATAATTTACCTCTATGTAAATACGTTTTGATACGTATATACATTAATGAACTATGTATATTTACTTAATATATTATATAACTATGAAAACAAATTAAAACATCAGAAAAATTATTTTTAATATATATTTAGAGATGAGAAACGTATAAATGAATGGAACATTCGAATATGACCAGAATTATTTGGTATATATAAAAACATTATTTACGTACCAAATATTAAGTTAAATGTTGTTAAGGGAGAAAGTAAGGAACAATAGAGCCCGTTGGGTGGTTTGTTCAAACAGGAGACATTTTAAGTGATGCATATATATATAATTTGATAAGCAATTCTTTTCTTCTTCTTTTTATTTAATTTTTATAAAACAAATGCATAATCTCACATAATTTATTCACTTGTTACTAGTTAAAAATTATATTTTCTTTAAAGTTTTGTGAATTATTAAACAAGTTAAGCACTTGTTCGAATAAATATCTCTATTTTATTATCTTACCAGAATCGCTGTTGACATGCTAGACTACGACCACTGAGCTATTATGATATGTGTATTACCATTTATATCCATATTTAAACTACTGGATTGATCCTAGTGAAAATATTACATAAACTAAAGATAGTGCTGAACACAACAACGTATAGATATATCAGCTAGGTATTGATGCTGGAGGACTTTTACTATTTCAAATAACACACACGCGCGCGCGCGTGCACACACACATCTTTACCTGGACATATTTTTTATAGCATTATTATTAATTAATATAAAGAAAATAACATATTATTAATTACTATAATAAGAAAATAACCAATTCGCTACCGCTGAGCTCATGTAGCAACTCTTCTTTATTAAAGAAAAAAAAAAAGCGGCAACCAGATTTGAACTAGTGGCCCATTACTAGATATTTTTGAACACAACGTGTGTGTGAAAAGAGGGGAGAGAGAGGGATGGAGAGTGCACATGTTAATCTTATTGTAATTAAGTTTAAAGAGGGTAAAGTAGTTATATAACACTATTATCTTATCAATTACTTTGATTTTTCTACAGAGGTTGTTGTATGAATCTCAGTAAATTATATATATGTTGTATTAATCTACACACACAATAACACACGCACACAATTATAGTAACAAAATATATGTGTGTAAATTATTTTAAAAAGAAAGTATCCTATTGTATATTTATTTATGTAATCACAGGCTCTAGATTTAAAATAGGGGAAATTATATTTATATCCTGAAGTTTATTGTATTTGCGTATATACTTTTAGAAATTTTATATTTACATGTATACCCCTTTAAAAGTTATAATTTACATATATACCTTTGAAAAACTTTAATCAGAATATTTTAACTTTTAAAATAAAATATTAATTAAAAATATATTTTTAATTCATAATATATTGCAAATGAAATAATTAAATGTTAAATGTTAAAATTATCATAATAAAAAATGAGATATATATGTTCAATAAGTTGTATTTTGGATTTAAATATAATAAAATACAAATTAATTATAAATTTTTATTGATTTTTTAAAAATGTTTTTAATTTTAATTTTGAAATTTACAAAGTTTTAAATTAAAATTTTAGGAATACATATGTAAATATAAAAATTTTAAGGATATATGTAAATATGATAAATTTTAGAGGTGTATTTAATAATTTTAAGGGTATATTTGATATTAAGGATACGATATTGCCATAATGAACTTAAACCTAAAGATATTAATGTTCATTTTTAAATTTTAAATAGCATAAACACTTCCGGTTCAAGTAAGTTTGTAATAAACAAGATTACATAATTAATTTTTAATTCTTATTAATTATAAATAACCTTTATTTATTACTTAATTAACTAATTATCTTAAGTATCTATTTTTTATTATTTATAATTAACCTTTACTTATTGCTTAATTAATTAATTATCTTAAGTATTTATTGTATATTGCCTATTATTATAATTAACCTTTACTTATTGTTTTATTAATTAATTATCTTAAGTATCTATATTACTAGTATTTTCACTTTAAGTATTATATATATATATATATATATATATATATATTTGTAGGAACGCATAGGTGCTTATGGATGCGTAATTTATTCAATAAACAAGAAGCGTAAAAGTGATTACTTTTGCATCTTTTTATGTTTTGAAAACTTTTATAATTGAAAAAAAAAAAAATTAATGACATAGTAAAAAATTTAAACTAAAACATGACATTGATATTTACAGTATCATTATATGTGTTTATACATAGACATATCCTTATATTTGTATATAAATATTCATGTGTCCATTTAATGTACATATATTAAACATATTTATAAATACCATCAAAAAAATTAGTGTAATATTACTATGTAATTTCCATTTATAAACTTGTTTCAAACTATACTTATATAGTGTAAGTTTAATATTAAATCAATTTTATCTAAATAATGCAAATGTATAAATATTGTAAAAATTCAGATATTTAAAATTCTTTCTCAATTGCAAACTATACAAAGATATCACTGTTGTTAGGCCCGGGGCCTGGAATATACTGGGCATGTGCTGTGTGATGCTGGAATGCAGGTTATCCAACCGCAACAAAGGAAAGGTTCAGTGGAGCAGTTTTAAAAAACGCATATCACTATAGCATATGATAAAATATTAGGACAATGACATATATTTATCAATTTAGGGGCTAATAGGTATACTATGCATATTTATTAGAAAATATAGTTTGATCCAATGGTTTTGAATGGTTAGAGTTAAAGAACTTCACTTCATTTTACTGTAATTATATTTTCTTTCACTAGGAGTTCACAAAGGCCGAATTGCAAGCGGCCGGCTCGCAATGCATCCCTTAGGCCCTAGGCAAAGTGCAAGCGAGTCACTCGTAGTTCCCAAGAGCGCTCAGCAAGTAACTGTGAGAGACCACTTGCAGTTGGGGGAGTATTTATAAATGATATTATACACACACGTATATATCTTAAATATTTATACTAATATATTTCTATATATAATGAATAGCAATTTCATATATCTATATAAATCTATATATTATATATTATCTATTATATACATTTAATAGATATTTGTATTAATTCATTCCTCTCTTAGTTTATAGATGTCTGAATTTTATGGATATGCACAAGGGCCAATGAATTAAACAATACATAATGTTACAAAGTCAAAGTTGGAGTTCTTATTTTGTAGCCCGTAGTGACCTTCATCACGATAATCATTAGTAACGGTCGCTCAAGCTAAAATAAATGTTCAATAACCATTTCAAACACTATCATTATGACTCTACCTTCATGTGAGTTTGGATTTTAAAATCACTTTTTAATTATATTGATTCTGATTTCACCACATAATAAATTATTGAGATTGTAACAAGTGGGCTTATGAAGAAAGTCTAACTTCTTGATATAACAAACAATGTCATTGGATATGAATTAAATATTATATGCCAATCATACGATGTTGTATGCAACAAGCAACTAGGTTATTACTATGTTGGTATGGTTGTCAAAAAATCATGGTTGTGGCTTTTCAACTTTACAAGAATGGACTTGTGCAATGAACTACCTCTTAATTGTAATGCCTTGATGGAAGCAAATTCTTTGTAGTGTCAAATTTAAATTAAAATTCTTTGTAATGTCAAATTTAAGTTAAGATTCAGATGAGTAACTAATTGTATGCCAATACCATGACTTAAAGCTTCATATAACATATTTAGTGTTTGGTAAACGTATTATTTGCCTTAATGCATGGTATATAATATACAACATATTAAAATCCACATTTTTCAGGTAACATCCAAAAACATGCGCTATGTGGAATTAATTAATTGAATAAATAATATAAGACATGCTGACTATGGCAATTTTGACTTTAATAAAAAAGGTCGCATGTCTTGGTAGTTGCTTAATAATTTACTCACAATATGCTTTGATCTTAGCCATGTTCTTTGCAACCTAGATCTTCATTTTGAGGGAGATGCACTTATTACTTTTAAAAAAGTGTTGTGCTTTATAATGGTGATATTCTTAAAGTCTGAATTTTATATCTTAATGAAGGTAAATAAGCTAATCAATTGAACATCCATTAGATTTAAAATTTCATTAGCTTCCTCACAAATTGTCTTTTGTGTGTATATTGAGGGGAATACCTTTTGAATCTTAATGCCTTTGTTTGTCGTGCGGCTTTTGTGCACAACAATGAGCAAAGGAGTTGAAAGTGTATTACACAAAACAATAATAATTATTATAAAACCCATTTAAGTATTTTTATATTATTATTTATAAGATGAATCAACACAATACTTGTGTTCCAAAGTTGGAACAAACACTAAAGAGTTGTTATGGAAAAAATGCAATTATTTATTGTATTATTTAAGATATTAACACATGGGCATGGAGATGATGTGTATGGCAACTTCTCACTATCACAATGACCAAGTTGTCCCAACTTCACAATCGGATCACATGTCAAGTGTTTTGCAAACTTTTAAAAAATAAAAATAAATTTTCTTAAGAGACCTAAATGACAACATTAAGTGTAAATAACCCTTGCACTCATTTGTGATGGACTTGGGGCTGCTCAAGTTCATGAAGAAATGAATAAAGCTATTGAAAGTACAACATCAACATCTACTATTCATTTCCCCTTCCATTGTTAAAAGTTTCCACTTTAACCACTTCATCCCCATCATTACACCATTAATAAAAAAAGTTATTGTTTCATATGGATAATTGCAATAGCGAGAATAAGAACTAATTCATGTTTGTCTACTTGAGTTTATTAATTGCCAAAGGTGTGTTTGCACATAAGGATATTAACACATTCTTCAATAAGTTGTCAAACCTTTTAAACAACTTCACTTTGTTACACATAAAATTATTTGAAAAGTGCATTTCCTCAAAGGCTACTTATTGCTTTCCTCATGACCAAGGTACCATATTTACTTTAGCATATGCAGTACAGCCACATAGATTCAATTTGGTTACTGATTGAAAGACTTAAGATGTTTAAATAAGTAGTGATGGGACCCCTTTTTACCTCAAGGAAATCCAAAAGTGGCGATCAAAGACATGTCAAGACATCAAAAAAGTATATAAGTATTAAAAGAAGTGGTCTGCTAAAAGATCTTACGATAATAAACATGTATTTAAGAAAATGTTTACCAATTTTACAATATTATAATGATGAGTCATTGACATAGTAAAGAACCTTATTGAGGTTCAAAATGAATTATATAATCAATTTTAAGATAAGATGGATCACATGAAAATGAATTTTAAAACACTTGTATGAAACAATTCGAAGAAGCAGAACAAGATGTTCATTACACGTACAAGCTCAAACAAGACTTATCACCATTAAAGAATCTTGATACTTATGTAGAACTTAGAAGATTTTAAAGTTCATGAGGTATGTCCAATATGGCTCGGTCAATCCATTATAACTCCAAAGAATCAATAAGTGTAAGTCCAATGGTGCAAACAAAGGGGTTTATACATTACTACAAGTGATCAATACTCTAGGCAATGGACAAAGAAGTGACATGAAAACTCACATGAAGGTTATAATATCATTAATGCTAGAAGTTTGATTTGAGATGGAGAAAGAATTTTTGTATTAAATCTGTTTGTATAAACTAAAAATAAAAAAGGCAATTGAAGCTAACTTTAGAATAAAGTAAGATGTTTAGTCCATTTAATTTGATTCCTAAGCTTGTTTAATTAAGTTTAGTTAGTGGTTTACTTAGCGAATTTAAATATTTGTTAATAATATGAGATTGTGGAAAATGTCAATTTTATGTATAATGAGTTAGGAGAAAATCAACACACATGGAAATACCACATGTTAGACATATAATAAGATGAGATTATCTTTTGTAGAATTATACATGTCATGCACTGCTTCATGATAATCTTGTTAGTGAAGACAATTATATCATCATAATTTAAAATTGTCTTCAATCTTTTTGTTATCTGAATTTTAAACATAAATAGGGTACAAAAGCTATTAAGTTGATTTTTTTTTTTGTGGAAGGTGGCTTATTTGGGTTGTTAGATTCAATTTAATATTAAAAATATTAAAAACATATCTAACAATTGATAATGTCTGAATTTTAAAACATTGGAAATGCTCTTAGAGATAGACTATGGATATTAACATATAATAAGTTTATTCAATGTGTGTTGTTTGTGTGATGAACACCCCATTCAACGCCATCTTAGACCTTAAAACCAAATGAAATGGCATATATAACATGGGTGATTAGGGATAAATTTACCATGTTAAGAATAATAATTAAATTAAAGATAAACTCACTAGGTTAATAATAACAACCAGGTAAACTCATTAGGTTAAGGGTTTAACTTAAGGATAAATTCACCATGTTAAGAATAATAATTAGGTTAAGAATATAAACTCATTAGTTTAAGGATCATTAAATAATTAAGCCCAATCTTAAGAGGCTAAGGGTTTAGATTATAATAAATTCACTAGGTTAAAAATAATAACTTGGTTAAGATTAAATAATTAAGCCCAACTTAAGAGTAAACTAATTATGTTAATGATAAATAATTGGGTGAAGGATGCAGCTTAAGAATAAACTCATCAAATTCACTTGGTTAAGGAAGGTTAAGGGTCATTAAATAGTCAAGCCTATGTAGGTTAAGTATAACAATTAAATTAAGGATTTAACTTAAAAATAAACTCACTGGGTTAAGGTTTCATTAATTAATAAATTACTATTAAAATAATTAAGCCCACCAACGATGAGCATGTATGTTATTATCCAAAAAAAAAAAATAGAAAATCTCATAAGCAACATGTCATGACCTTTCCCTCTCCCCTCAAGCTGATAAGGCAAAGGGCCAATTGGTATTTATGAAAGGGCCCTTGTTACTTTGACCTAGGCATGGTTGGGTCTTTTTTCCAATCGGTACGTTGACCGTAATATGGTTGTGCTTGCATCACATGTCAATTGGGCGATCCTAGAGACGCATGACTATACACATGTGATCGAGGGGTCTAGTCAGTAAGGATAAACTCACTAACCTTGGTGGATGAGTTTTACATATAAGTTTGCCCCTAATGGGATCGAACCCAGGACTGCTCTAATATAAAATGTTAGATTTTTTTATTCATTTAGATTTTTTATTCATTTTTTTACTCATTAGATTGATCCTAGCTGTCGGAGAGGAAAACGTGAGTCCTAAACCTTTAGTCAATCTGCAGATTTGCAACAACGATGGCATGCCCAAAATGATGGGAGTCAACCGAGTCTTGATCAAGTTGAAGAAAATTGAATAGTTGAATGTGCCATGACTGCAGGAGAGAGGTTCGGTAACATGAGTAACTGCGCCAGAAGCAATCAGACGCCCATCGGCCACCTCTATAGGAACTACACGCTTCAACTTCACCACCGAAATGCCATGTTGAGTTGTAAAAGTGTCATTCATGAAGCATGCATTTGCACCAGTGTTAACAGGGCAAACTCTTTGAGCTCTCGATTATTAAAATGAATGTGTACAGAAAACTTGAGTGATGGAATGGTATGAGCAGCACCAATGAAGCCTACCTACGTCCAACTTCGCGGCTCCTAAACGAAGTGGACATTGAAGTTTTCCGACTGAACTCCAGCTTCAACTTCACACGTTTTGAACTTTCTGGCTTTAATAAGACATTCTGCCACCTTGTGTCCTGCTTCACCACAATACAACATAGGTTCTCACTGTGGCGACGTTGCTTCTCAGCAGCGGAAAGAGAGCCACGCTTGGATTTCTCAACCTCCATAGGAACTATTCCAGAAGGTGGTGCAGGAACATGTACCACAGCTGCAGGATTGGTTTGCAGGAACTGCTGACGAGATCTTTCTTAACGACGCTCGAACAAACGGTTATCACAACGAACAGCTTGTTACATGATCTCCGCTAATGTTTGGGCATCCGGTAATGTAAGAAGAAGGTCCTTCACGTCATCCCTCAACCCAAAACGAAGTGTTCGATCAATGCAGTCTCGTCCCATGGAATGTTCGTGCAAAGTTGCTGAAATTCGGATGCATAGACGGAAGTTGGTCGGGATCCTTGAGTGAGCTTTTGTAACTTCGTGCATGCGGAACGGTACTTGTCAGGATCCCAAAGCAGGCTTCAATGGCAGCCACGAAACCTTCAAAGTCTTCCATCAATGGGTCGTCACGCTCCAGCAAGGGGGCAACCCAAGTCCATGGAGATCCATTTAGTAAGGATGCTAAAAGGCCAACCTTTTGTGCATCAGTCGAGTACGGCGTGGTTGCATACGGATCAAGAGCCGGACCTGATTCAAGAAACCTTGGAAATGGCACAATTGCCACTGAACTTTTCTGGCATGCTGATCTTTGGCTCCGAAGAAAAGTTTGATGAAGAGGGAACCACCGATGCCTAAGAGAGCCTGTGTAGCAGCCTTGGAGGATGCATCAGCAGCTGCATGCACCGTGTGGTGGAACCTTGCAGGTCGGTGACCATTGGCGCAAAGTGGCCAGCTCATGAAGCAACATTTGGTGCTCGCGTTGAAAGTGCTCAAAATCAGCCATGATCTATGAAAGAAAAAGGAGGAAAATGAAGGAAAAGAATCAAGGAAAAAAAAAGTAGCTAGAAAACGGAGAGTTATGAAAGGAGTTACTATCAAACTGTCAGGCCACGATCCAAGAACCAGGAAGAGAGTAGGATTCCAAGAATAAGAAGGCTTGACTCAGGAGCAAGGGAGAGCAAGACAGGAACTTAGGAATCAGGAGCAAGACTAGGCGCAAGACAGGATCCAGGAGCAAGACAGGAACATGATAGGATCAGGAGCAAAACAGGAACATGATAGGATCCAGGAGCAAGACAGGAAGGCGCAGGACAGGATTCAGGAACAAGACAGAATCCAGGAGCGAGACAAGGAGAGAAAGAAGCAAGACAAGACAAGATTGATCATAGTAAGACTGGTGTTGATAGTAACTGATTGTACAACAATTAAGTCGGAGCTTTTATGCTCACAACTCCAAGAGCTAATCTAGGCATGAGTGCTAAAAGTGGTTGCATGCATGTAAAGTGACTACATGCATGCAAAGGATAAGATGAGTCCACATGTCCCTTATCCTCTAGGCATATCCTGTGATATCCTGTAGGAATATCCTGCGACCGTATCCTATATCCGGAATCCTGTAGGAATATCCTGTAGGAATATCTGCGATCGTATCCTATATCCGGAATCCCTGTAGAAATATCCTGTAAGAATATCCTGCAACCCGTATTCTGTATCCGAAATCCTGTATCCTGTATTGGGTCGTGACATCCATACTCTTTCTATTCACCTTACAAGCGGGGATTCCCCACTTGTCTCACTCCTAGGCTGAGCAACGCTCTTTTCCAAACCACCACAGCGAGGCCCTAGTAGAACTCCCACACCTTGTACATGGACCCTCGTGGCGTCCGGGTAGAGGCCATTCCTTCCATTACTTCCAAGGTAAAACCGGCTTGCCGGTTTGGACCCTCGAGTTGGATGCTATCCACAGTGTCCTGGCGACCACTAAGGCTTCTTAAGAAGCACCACATCTGGCCTGCGGAGTCCTCGATGACCATTTGTGGCAACCACAGAGGGATAAATAGTACACACGGATGGAGTTCATTGTAGCAAGCAGAGTTACAGCCCGAAGGAGAGCCGGGATTAACTCGTTCGAACAACTAGAGATCAATGAGCATCAGCTGGCAGGAGAATGCGATGGGCCAACTGAGGGAGGTTGATGGAAGGCAGCGAGGCACCTCGGTTGCTGCAATCAGCTCTTGCCTCACCTACCCGAGGGAACGATGTAAATACCGCATGACCGAATTTCCGAGTAGCGATAAACTCGGCACACTAGCGGCAGAGGCGGTCGCACGCCGCCTGCGATGAAGAAGGATATGAAGAAACCGTAGCACATCCAGACATTAGTCTAGGCACAACAGCATGCAGGAATTAGCAACACTCAGACGGGCGACTTCGCCTGACAATGACCTACGATGCAAAGTGGGATGGATGGCAGGACGAGGGAAGCCCTCCACCTCTTGACATAGGCGAAAGGCCACGATGAGCCCCCATACCAAAGAGCAGAACTCATGTTCGACGAGTACTCCTGAAGGAGGAAACCCTGCACAAGAGAACCCTAGGAAAGGGAAAGTCTGTGGCAGAGGCTGGAATCTCGAGGTGGCGAAAGCAGCACGGATAGCGACGGGGGACGTGAGCCAAAGGTCCAGTGTGGTCGGCGCCATGACGGACGTAAGGTAGGAAACCCAGGGCCGCCGTCATCCACCAGGGTAAAGCGGGGGGCCATGGCTGCCCGGAAAGGGGGAGGAAGAGCCTCATCCAAAAGGCCCCCATAGAGGGGCATTGATTGCCAACAAGGCAACCTCTGCACTAGGAGTTTAGCGATCAGATGATGCAACAGGCCAGGGTGGTTACTAAGATGAGAACCCAAGGCCTCGGAAGGTTGGGGTACACATGGGATGACCACCTGCGCGAAGACGATTGGACGTCAACGAGCTGACGAACTAGGAGGAGGTACCAGTAAGGGGGCCTCATAGTGGCCACTTTGGACAAGGGACGAGGGGATTCCATCCAGGGGCAGGGGAGATTCACCCGAGCAACTAGTACCGTATCGGCCAAGGCACACGGCAAAGCCGCAATCATCACCAGATGAGGGGATACCGTCTCAGGGCGAGGAGGATTCGCCCCATCAATCACGACCATCTAGATGCCGCGAGGGATTCCATGCACAGTCCTATAAAGCCACTCATTGGATAAGGGAATACTGTCCAACTAAGGTAAGCTGCGCCACCAGCCGTCATGATGGTCTCGCGGAGGGGGCCCTTGAGGAACAGCTGGGAGGAGCCCGTTCTCATCACCCACTCTCAACAGGGGGCAGGGCAGCGAGGGAGGAGGAAGGTACCCACAGAATACCGAGATGTCGACTACACGCGTTCGAAGCGGAGGGTCCGGATCGGAGCACTTCTTAGGCTCAACAGGACGCTATGGGAATCGACTTGGTTACCTTACTAGCCCAAGCGTTCAATCGGATGCAGGAGAGCACCGTAACAGTGCCCTTACCCGCATTTCCGTGGAGCAAAGGGGGAAGATGCAAACCAACACGTACACAAGTTTGAACAGGTGTGCGAACTCTGGAGCATAATCGACAATCACAAGAAGCTGAGTGCATTCGCATGCACTCTGGCTTTGTGCTAGCAATTAAGTGAATTAAGTGGCAGAATATGACGAAAATAACAATGAGATTGTTTTTTAAATGAATTAAAAATTAAAAATTAAAATAAATATTGAGAATATTTATAGAATATTATTGAATATGCTTTATTCATTAACTTTTAATTGATTGAACTAAACAAAGTTTAAATGAATTAACTATACAATAACCATGAAATGTGTTCTGTGTATCGTTATTGATAAAGGTAAAATATTAGGAGAATAGGACATCTTACCGTGGAGAGAATAAGGGTAGGAAGGTTTGTAGTAAGCTATGAAGAAAAGGAAAATCCTTACCAAGAGGAAAAGGTGAGTAAGGAAAAGGGAAATGAAAAAGAAATCTTGAAAAAGGAAAAGGATGACGTGGTGAGGATAGTTAAGAGGTAGTTAGGGTAGTGGAGAAGGGGTCTCCACAAGAAGTTCCAGCAGGAGAGAGAGAGTCTCCACACTTTTTCTCTTATATTCATGTTAGAAATGAAGATGCATATTATAAGATCTTGTGCGTGTGATATGTATACTCTTAATGAATGGATCTAACAAGGCAATAGCCAAAATCCGTTCTTGCCCTTGACTTCGGAGACCAGTCATTGTGGCATTGAGAGAAGGTGTTTATATATATATATGTGGAGAGTTCATGTAAAGAAAGAGTGTGTATCCTTTCTTAAAGGTTGAAGAAAGGAAAACGGTTAAACAGGAAAAGGTGAGGTTTCTGTTTTCCTGTTTAACATTTTAACAACCATTGCAGTGTTAGCATTCATTGAGAAAAGATGCTAAAGTGACAGAATTTTCATTCTGAAAATGGCTCAGAAGGTGTAGAGCCGGATGTGTATAGAGAAGGAATGAATGGAACCTTGCAAAAACCATCGTCTTGATCCAGCATTAGCTGATCAAAGGAACCAAAGGCAAGCCAATAGTGGCTGCCCAACAACAACTGAATCTGACGAAAATAGTTCAAAATATCCTTGGGAAGATAGTAGAGGATAATGCAGAAACAATACAGAAATCTGAGCATGATCCAGAAAATTGGAGGCAATATCAAACACTGGTTTAAAGGAAACTATGAGAGGAAGGGAAGGAGTGCCTGTTCATATACCAAGATTGCAAGGAGAAGGATCTCCTGAGAACTCCCAGGGAGGAAGGAGGAAGGTGTAAGAGAAATACATGGAGCAAATATGGCACTTTTCCGGAAATGTTTGGGGGTACGGTGATGTATCCCACATTCTCTGCAGCAGGAAAGAAGGAAAATCCTAAAAAACATTTACAACAGTTTGAAGAGGTAATAAAACTGTATAAGGTGATTTTATATAAAATAATCATATGGAATTTGCTATGGGTGTGCACTTGCACACACGAGCATATAGATACAACATATGTATGCTATTTTATGTTACTATACATTTTTATTTCCATGATCCTTAATGAATGCTTGTACACACACCACACAACACACACATACACGAGCTATGAGTTACTTGGCTACCACTTGTAAAACTGGCACCTTGCCATTTATATATAAACTAATTAAATATGTGAGTGGGTCCATGAATACATATGAGTCATTTACTACATAAAAACAAGCAAATAATCATCCATGCTCCCATGCTTTTAATCGATGATGTCGGTGCTGCTCGCTAGCCGTACAACACCGGCATGGTTGGTTCTCTTCTAGGGTGTGAGAAAATTGAATACTAATACATTTGTTGCTTAATACATTATTTTCACATTTACTCTTAATGATAGAGAATATTTAGTTACAATTGATAATTTACTTAATTTATACTATCTCTTGATACAAGTTTATATGATTTGATTTAAAAATTATACTTCAGCTATTTCAATAAGTAATTTTAGATATATTTTTGTACAAAGTTTATCTTCCTAAAATACATTAATTCTTCATTTTTTTAAATCATGAAAAATTTATGTAAGTAAATATGTGACATATTTTATTTAGTGGGTTGCTAATCGTAACACACAGTATACATCACTCATGGCCCAACTTATACATAACGATGTATTGCATGTAAACAAGTTGTTTAAGACACACTCAAATTTTAAATTCATATAAATATAAATTTAGACATAAAAATTAATTCAAAAACAACTTTATTCAAGGACAAATTAAACTTGGAGTAAAATAGCTATATGAGGTAGTTAATTTTGGATTTAACACAGGTGTTGTCCATGTGCAATGAATAATGTCATATGCTTTATAATGTCTGCGGTCACCTTTCAAAAACCAAAGTATCATGTCTCCTAGAAGTTGAGTCCCCAAGATCCATCTATATCAGAAGATGTGTTACCTCCATATAATTCATCCAAGCTTTTAGAAGACACTAATTTCCATATTGCCTTTTGCCAATCTATTTCCCACACTTGAAATTCTTTGTTACGAGTGCATTTAGCCACAATGCATCTTCCCTTGTAGTTTATATATGTACATGTGGAGCATCATGCCAGATAACATCAAAATTGATAACAGTCATATGACACCACGTGTTGACATTTTGATTGTATGTCACAAAAACCTTATCTCCATAAGTCTTGTAAGGACATGTAAGGGACATACAACTTGTATATTGTTTACTAGTGTGAAGACTGAAGCACGGGTAACAACCCATTCATTGATTCTAGAGTTGTAGATATGCATATGTGAATAGTTTTGTTTGAACTCATGCAAGACATAAACCTTGTAACCATCATAATCGACATACATATCGAACTCACATTTTCCAAACCCATCATTGCAACATAAAGTAAGAAGCCTTTTCCAAACGTTTAAGACTGGATTCACCATAGCTAGTTCCATTCTATCCAATGGCTTGATCTCTTCTTAACACAAATCAATCCATTAAATGATGCTACGAATTCGAACTTTTGATTATATGATGTTCTCTTCCTCTTTTTTTTGACATATTCAACCTCCAAGAATGTATTCTTTCTTCAATTATATAGGACATCACAATTGTTGGCCCACCTTTCTTCTGATTTCTCTCTACAATCCATAATTCTTTATTTGCTATATATTTTTTCCACATCTGCTGGAATTCTGTGACGCTATCACTCGGCGCCACTCCTTACATACTCGTCTGACTGCAAATAAACTTTCCGGATCGAGAAGAGATAATATAACCAAGACTAAGTTAGTCCCACACAACTCCTGAACACTCCACAACAACCTATTCCATTGTCGTTATATAGCATTGAATCCATGGTAAAAAAAAAAGAAGAACAAAGTAGAAATAAAAACTAAGGGAAATGAGACGAAGAAATATTAATAATTCCTAAGAATGCCCTAGGTAAGAAAGCCCTAAATTATATAGGGGTTGCACGTGATAACACGTGAATAATTAAAATTAACGTTAACTCACACATGCAAATGTAAATATCTTTACATCAAATCGCCACAAACCCTTATTGCTAATCATAGTTTAAATATGCTGGTATATGTGTCATATTAAATACATGTATTACCGTATATAAAAATTATCTTATTTAAAACATTAAAATATTAGCCATCCCTATTTATGTCCATATATTAAGGCTTAATGATATAAGTATTTCAATGTTGAATATGAGATGATTTTCATGTTACTTGAACATTAAAGAATATAGGGTAGTATTATAGGGTGGTATTGTCAGTGAGTGATGTGAAACAGTCAAGATTAATTACGCATAAAGCAATATTCCTAATTTATCTCATAACCTCAATACACTGAGACATATTTCAATTACTATTTATAATAAATTAAAACTACATAATTAAACACATACACACACTTGCACGTTCTTATGATTTAAGAATTACTGTTATACTCAACAAATTCAAAAACATTTCTAAAATCTTACACATAGCAAATTAAAAAACATTTCTTATTATTAAATTTAAAATTAAAAGAAATTAAATTAATAAATTTATAATTCCATTTATCACTTTCATCTTTCTTTCTACCCTAATTCTTCTTTCATACTTAATATAATATTATAGCATATTATATTTCTAAACTACCAAAACACATATTTTCTTAAAATATGCAAATACTTTTATAAATCTTATTAAAGATTACCCTAAATTCACTAAAATAGCTCAAAACTCAACTAAACATTGGTTATAAAATTATGTATTTTAAAGCATCTTCACGTGGGGGAGACCTTTGGGAAACAAATGTTTTTCTTTTTTGACTTAACATAAATTGTATAATTGCAGATTTTGTATTTATGAGAGAGTGCCATTACTAACAACGTTAAAGATATTGAATTAGTGTCTTTAAGAAACTTAAAAATACATATATATATATATATATAAAATATATATATATATATCAATGGCTAAGAGGAATCTTTTTATTAAATTAATAAAATAAAGTATAGATGAAAAATGCTTAGTAAGGAGTCCTTACATGTAATTATTGTGTGTGGATTAATTTCATTAGTTTTTATATATCATTAAAGTGGCAAAATAAGTTTTACCATTCGTTTATAAATGTAATATTATAATTAAATTATTTTAAGATGAATCAAATAATTATTGAAAGATTTAATTAATATAACATATCAATTTATATTAATGTATGTATTCAGTACAACATGATTATCTCTTATGATAATAGCACAACTTATAAGTTATAATATTACATGACTTATAAGTTTATTCACGTTTTCAGACTGCAAGAGGCAACTTTCATCATGACATATTATTTTGTATGAATGGTTCCACATGAAGAAAATAAAATAATTTCGATTGTTGAGTACACAAGCGAAACATTATACATATAATAAAATGTATAGTTACTCTCGCTAGAGTACACAACAAATTAAGTTTATTTGCACTGAAAAGAGTATGGCATGTACAAATTTGAAAAAATAAAAAATTACAGACAGTGATTGATAATTCAATTTGTGTGTTCAGTCGATAATAAAAGTAGATGTCTTTACAAGAAGCATCTTGTGACACAACATGTGATTTATTTTCTTCAGTACTAAGTTATACACAATACATACCTACATACAATATAACTAGCATACATGGCATGTTTATAAGATTGGTAAATATAAGTGTCATTTGATGAGGTATCTAGAAAATGCAGAACACCAATGCAATCTATTGAACCAATTTTGCACTATTGTCTCAGTTCTCCCTTCGTACTAGCAAACCTCTACCAAATTAAATAACTTTATTGTTTAAGATGTTTGTTCGTTCTTGTTTGATTTGACAAACATGTCCTTAAACTCTTAACCTCCTACAAGTGCTGGTTATTGCTAGTACCACTTCTTTAACCAGTAATTTCTTGGATTAAATGGTAGTTGGAAGTGCTTATGATGTATTGGGTACTTTGCATGTATGCATTGAGAAAGGCATATTTTTGTCCTTGTCCTTGTCCTTTATCATTTGCAATAACTAGAGAATGCAGTGCTGAACCATGTGTAATGGATTTCCCTTGTATCGGCTGGAGCTTTGTTAAAGGATCATATTTTTAGTGCATAATTAATTATTCTTTCTTATGTAAGTATGACTTACTGTCCACAAGTAAATTGCATAACTTTACTTTGTTATCTTTTCTTAATTTTAAATTCACATACATAATATAGTAACATTACAAAATCACAAAACCAAAACGATACTATTTCTTTTAAATTTATTAAATCTTGTTAGAACTTTATATTTCTAACTTATATTTTAAACGTGGAAGAAGAAAAATTCCTCTTCGAAAGCAACCCGGAACTCGTGGAGATAGCATAAGCTGATTTATATCAAATGACACTCGAGGAAGATAGCACAGAGAAGACGACTACTAGTGATCAACAACAGCAACATATGAACATTCTCGGACTGATGGATAAGTTCAAACAACCCACACAACAACAACTACAATTCGAAACAAAGCATGAACAAAAAACACGGACTCAACAGAAATTGGAAACTCCGACTAATGAGAAGATTGAAGAAGTGGAAATTAAAACAAGTGAATATGGATCACGGAAAGTATAAATAGCAGTTGATCTCGAACCAGAATACCGAAAATAGCTGATAAACGTACTACGTTAAAATGCAGATGTCTTTGCTTGGAGTTACGAAGATTCCACCGACAATTTGTACCCATAAGATAGAATTACTACCACATGTAGTCCTCAAGAAATAGCAAGTATACCGTATGAATCTAACATTCCTGGCAAAAGTGAAACAAGAAGTGGACAAGTTATTACAAGCCGGATTCATTATCTAATCGAAAACCCACAATGGTTATCACCAATTGTCGTAGTACCAACGAAAAATGACAAATTAAGTATCTGTGTCAATTATAAAAAGTTGAATGATGTAACGAGGCGAGATACATACCCAATACCCTTCACAAAAGAATTATTTGATATGGTAGTAGGACATGAAATGTATTACTTTTTGGACGGATTTTCAAGATACAACCAAGTACAAGTGGACCTAACAGATCAACCAAAAACAGCATTCATTAGTCCTTGGGGTACATATGCGTATTGCGTTATGCCTTTTGGGTTATGTAACGCACCATTTACCTTCCAACGATTGGTTAGTGAAACATTCTAGGATTATCTGACAATGTTTATGAAAGTTTTCTTAAATGATTTTAGCATCTATGGAACGTAAGAGGAACACCTGAACTATTTAACGAAGTGTTTTGGGAAATGCCAATTGAACAATATAGCTCTTAATCTGGAAAAGTGCATATTTTCTGTAAAATTAGGAGTCCTACTCAGGCATATTATATGCAAAGATGGAATAATGATGGACCAAGATAAAGTTAAAGTAATACAAATAATGCAACTCTTAAAGATGTAAGCAAAGTATGACGGCTCCTTGAAAAATGGGATATTATCGACGATTCATCAAAAACTACGCAGCAATAGTGAAACTATTAACTATGCTCTTAAGGAAAACACAACCATTCAAATGGGATCCACAATGCGAATAGAGGTTCAACACATTGAAACAAGCATTAATGAAGGCTCCCATTCTAAAATTGGAGACAAATTTCATGTACAAGTGGACGCATTGTCATACACTATTGGATGCATATTAACACAAACCCAGGAAGATGGAAAATATTGTCCATTATATTACGCGAGTTGATGGTTAGCACTTGTAGAAGAAAATTACACAACTATGAAAAAGGAAGCACTTAGAATGGTCTATGCTACCAAAAAATTTCGGCATTATCTACTAGCAAATAAAGTTAAATTCATTGTCGATCATCAAGCTCTTATACACTTATTAAGCAAGACCAAGCTAGAAGGAAGATTAGTACACTGGTTCTTACTCTTGCAAGAGTTCGACTTTCAAATTATCCACAAACCAGGCAAACTACATCAACAAGCAGATTTCTTAAGCCGTATTACACATGAGGAAGAAGGTGTCAGCGTGAATGATGAACTACCAGATGCTAGTTTATTTCAGATACAATAAGAAGAACAACCACAACACTACAATCACAAAGGATATTTACAAGATATTGAACACTTTCTAACCACCGGAATAGCACCAAAAAATATGCAACCACACAACAATGCAAACAACTCATCTTATGATCCAAGCCATACTCCATGATATCAGGTATACTATACAAGAAGGGAAGGGATGAAGTCTTAAGGCGATGCGTGCCAATGGAGAAAGTTCAACTTGTATTATGAGAAGGCCACTCAGGTGAACACGGTGACACTTTGCAAGAACGTTAACAACATGCAAAATACTACAGTTCGGATTATGGTCGCCTACATTATTCAAGGATGCTATAGAATATTGTTAGAAATGTTTAAAGTGTAACGAACATCAACCAGCTCCACATCATCAAGTTCAACCATTACATCCAACAGAACCATTAGCTCCATTTATGAAATGGTGAATGGATTTTATGGGACCAATCAATTTTAAAAGCAGCAAGAGGAATCAATATATATTGGTACTCACGAATTACGTTACTAAATGGGCGAAGCTATCGCATTATGGGATTGCCGCGCAATGCGTGTAGCCAAGGTTATCTACGAAAAACATCGTAGTATGATTTGGTGCTCCAAAGGAACTTATCAGTGACCATGGGACTCATTTTGTTAACAATGTCATCAAAGTACTTTACAATGAATACTTAGTAAAGCATTACGTCTCTACAACATATTATCCACAAGGCAATGGACAAGCAGAAGCTACTACAAAATATTAAAGACCGTATTAACCAAGATAGTGAACACAAATCGTAAAAACTGGGACAAAAAACTCGCATCTGCATTATGGGCATACCGTACTATGTATAAAGTGGAAACAAAGTTTACACCATTTTAACTTACACAAGGATTAGAAGCCATTACGGCTATTGAATATATCATACCATCATTATGAATGTCACTCGAATACAATATAAGAGAACCAAAACAAGTTAAACAACGATTACTACAACTTGAAAAGCTTGACGAGAAACGACAACAAGCAGTCTTCAATGTACAAGTGATACAAACACGTATTAAGGCATGGCACGATCGACTACGACAAGTACAACAATAACCCATATTCCGAGTCGGAGAAATGGTATGGCACTATCGAGGAAATCTCCGACCCATCAGACATAAGTTCAAGTCCAAATGGTATGGACCATACATTATTATCGATATACGAGATAACAACACTGTCTCTACAACACGAGTCCTACTAACAACGAATACAAATTGCATACGAAAATATACCTCCAACAAGCCAGAAGACGATCTTGACGACGACCCAAAATATGTATTGCACAACAAGCCAGAGACAGAAATGCACAACAAACCAGAACACAAATTGCACAACGAAAGCAAACACGAACTAAACAATGACCTGAAATACGATCTCAGCCGTAAGTCAAGACATGGAAAAGCATGTATCAGCATGGTGGGTAGACGTCAGCAGAATCTTCTGGAAACATTGAGGGAATATCGAAATCCAAAACATGGGGAAATTCGAGAAATACAAAATCCAATGATGAGATATTCTTTATCAAATCTATCGAAAACCAAGGCATTCACACAGCCAGAAAATCCAATATCGACACGTGGAGTACTCAGAAGACACTAACAGACCATAAATTTTCCATGCATAAAATGGCAACATCACCCAACCGAATGCACACACTAGGGTTTCCCATTTCTTCTTTACTTTCTTCCTCCATGCGATCTTCGAATCCTTCATCTTTTTCTTCCTTCATTCACCGTTCAATCATGGAATCGATGGACGAGTACACCGACACAACAAGCACTTCTGCAACAGCACTGAATACAACATCCTAGTCTGAATTCCACTTTCGCCAGTATTGTATCGTATTGTTCGTCCAGCACCACAACTCATATCGGATATACGGAAATGGATACAGCAGATGCAGTTGGAGCAATACTTTGACACATTTGTTCACAAACGATTAGATCAACAGGGTGAACACTTAGTCGATCAGGCGATTAAGGCTTATACACCAATTCAAGGCGTTACAATTACATGGCGGGGCATTCGCTTTCACAAGTAAGCTCATTAGGGATGTGTTTGAATTCCCAAATCCAAACACTTCTTTTGATCCAATTCTGCAAGTCCACACATACATACAAGCCTACACCAACAACTATGACAGGTTTCTCCAGAAACAGAGGACTACCAACGCAGCACCAACGTCCATTTTATGGGAAGCTCATAAGAATCGCATCAAGGCTATCACCACCGCGTTTGACTTCCACAAAACTTCGGCAGGTTTCAATAAGGAAATCGGGTATGTCTATCATGTATCTGAATAGGGACACAAACCAGATTGGGGGAGCTAGTCGTAGTGGGGCTGCAACGTGAGCTGCAAACTCTACACAATCCCAAAAGCAAGGACAAGGAGACAACCGTATTTCCGGTGCTTCATCACATTCTAACAGCCCTTCGTATTACACATGCGGACTTAGCACCAACAGGTACACCGGTACTCACCACAAGATGGGGTTTTGGTTAGGTCTTACTTCACAATATCCAGACAATGTTTTTGACACTCGTGATTTGGACACACCACTACCAACCAAGCCGAAGAAACGACCATGCTCACAAGCAAAGAAGTCAGAAGAACCACAAACATAGGAACCCGTAGTGACACTCCAATTTGTAGACGACAAAGAAGATGATGATCAAGTCCTATAGAGGAGACCATTGCCACAAGGAGACCTTTGAAGGACGTGTAACAAGCCCACAGCGTCAACTTCCATAGCACACATGGAATGTGAAGACACAACACCACCAGATCACATTTATACAGAAGATCCCAACCAGCTTACAACACCAACCTCCACGGCACCCATGGAGTGCGGAGACTTGGCACCATCAGACAACATCAATATGCACGACACCATAGTACCATCACCACCACTAGCTCATCCTCAAACTACCACAGGTACTTCTCATATCATAGCACCATAGGTAGCAACTCCAATAGAGCAAGTACGGGCTCTAGCTGTACAGCAGACACATCAAGAACCGCATTTGCCAGTACCAACACATGGACAACTAGCCAAGAACGACATTCACAATAAAGGGGAAGAGCAACAGCCTATTCACCACTACAACAAATGGGGCATCATGCTTCGGATCGTCAAGAGCGGGACACACCTAGGGGTTCTAAATGCACGCGTGATCAAACTGTCACCCGGATTACCACCGCAAGACCCAACAAATGATACTACTCTCGAAGGTCAGCTTTTACATCTTCGAAGTGTTGTTGATTCCATCATGCAACAGGTAGCAGTACAACGAGGAGAAGCGACTCTCACTCAACAATTCCATGACCGTTATAACGCCATCAACAAACAACTCCTAGAGCACTCAAACATCATGCGACGTCTATACGAACAACACAAGGTACTCATGGACACCGTGCACACACAAGCTAAGCAAGTGCGCAACATCCATGACAAAATGAGCAAGTTCAACCCAACGACAGCTACAACCACAGACAACACGGAGGAAGTACGCGAATTACGCAAAGAAAACCACAAGCTCAAGGCCTTTGTCGCATCTTTCTGCTGAACAATGGGAACATTGTAAGGTTGTATCGGGGCGATGCAACACTTCCAGTTTGGGGGATGTTAGGATCATAGTTAGACATTTAGAAGATTCCTTGTTATGTTTATTTCATGGGAAAAATACTAAAAATAGTATATATTGTGAAAAACTGAGAGTGGGATGGATATATCGGAGTACGAGACATGAACGTAATACGGGTGAGTCACTACCGCAATACGATGTTTAAGGCGGAGTACGGCATACTTGGATAAGGATAAGGAGTTACAGTAACTGAATGGATAAGGTTAAGAGGTAGTTACTATAACTACTAGTACGGGACCAAGAGTACGGGTATAAATAGACCAGATTAAGACTAGAAAGGTATCCCGAGTATACTATAATTTTGTACCATGTGCTGTGTGCGGACATAATATAAGCTTCCTTTCACTCTCTATATGACTATCTCTTACTCGTATTTCTACTTTGATGTATACTATTCATTTCTCAGTATTGTGACGAGATCCGTAGTACTGCTCCCTACTACACACCTTACCATCCTTACCCATTCCCAACCTTCTGAAGTCTGATATGTCTTTTATTTCTTCTTTATCTTATTTTGATTGACCCTTAATATGGGTTTGTCATGGCCCTTAATACAGGTTTGTCAGTGGCCCTTAATACGGGTTTGTCAATGGCAACCACTGCTATGAATAGTGTCAGGATTTTTCTATGTTCAACACATAACATTGTAAGCCTCTAGCTTTCTATAGGCTTAAGAAATAGTGATTGTCCATTTCAATTTTTTCTTGATATGCAAGTAATTTCTTTGAATTAATATGTTCTACACCACAAAGCTGATTCAAACACATTGATAAGTGATAAATATATTTTACAAAAGAGTTCATGCTAATTTACTAAGCTTGTACACATTTTCCATGTGGGAGTTTTCCTTGCAAATACCCAAGTGGGATTGTTATTGTTAGATTGTGTGATAGAACCCTAGGACCTTGGCTTATATATAAAGTGTACAATTGTCTATCTTTTAGCATGTCTACATCCATTTTATGGTAACATATTGAATTGATAATACCCCAATGTGTTTGTTGATCATGTTTGGTTAAATGCTTTAGAAAAGTTTACTTACAGAAAGTCCAGCCTTGTTTTGAAAAAGTAGATGTTTACATTACATTATGTAAGCTCTACACAATGGATGGTTTCCTCGCCTTTGTAGCCAAATATCACTGCACTCGTGAAACAAAAGCTAAATGAAAACTCAAATGTACATTACAACTACATCATTATACAACTGGCATGGATGACATGTTTACAAGATTGGCATATATAAGGTTTTGAGTAGCATCATTTGATGGGGGCGTCTAGAAAATGTGGAACACCAGCACAATGTATCGAACCAATTTCACAATATTGTCTCGATTCTTTGAACGAATTTTGCAATATTGTCTCGATTCTCCCTTCATATTAGGAGACCTCTCCCAAATTAAATAACTCACAAACCCTTATTGCTAATCATAGTTTAAATATGCTGGTATATGTGTCATATTAAATACATGTATTACACGTATATAAAAATTATCTTATTTAAAACATTAAAATATTAGCCATCCCTATTTATGTCCATATATTAAGGCTTAATGATATATAAGTTATTTCCATGTTGAATATGAGATGATTTTCATGTTACTTGAACATTAAAGAATATAGGGTAGTATTATAGGGTGGTATTGTCAGTGAGTGACTGTGAAACAGTCAAGATTAATTACACATAAAGCAATATTCCTAATTTATCAATACACTAAGACATATTTCAATTACTATTTATAATAAATTAAAACTACATAATTAAACACATACACACACTTGCACATTCTTATGATTTAAGAATTACTGTTATACTCAACAAATTCAAAAACATTTCTAAAATCTTAGACACAGCAAATTAAAAAACATTTCGTATTATTAAATTTAAAATTAAAAGAAATTAAATTAATAAATTTATAATTGCATTTTAATTCCATTTATCACTTTCATATTTCTTTCTACCCTAATTCTTCTTTCATATTTAATATAATATTATAGCATATTATATTTCTAAACTACCAAAACACATATTTTCTTAAAATATGCAAATACTTTTATAAATCCTATTAAAGATTACCCTAAATTCACTAAAATAGCTCAAAACTCAACTAAACATTGGTTATAAAATTATGTATTTTAAAGCATCTTCACGTGGGGGAGACCTTTGGGAAACAAATGTTTTTCTTTTTTGACTTAACATAAATTGTGTAATCGTAAATTTTGTATTTATGAGAGAGTGCCATTACTAACAACGTTAAAGATATTGAATTAGTGTCTTTAAGAAACTTAAAAATACTATGAATAGAATATGAAACAATATATACATATATCAATGCTAAGAGGAATCTTTTTATTAAATTAATAAAATAAAGTATAGATGAAAAATGCTTAGTAAGGAGTCCTTACATGTAATTATTGTGTGTGGATTAATTTCATTAGTTTTTATATATCATTAAAGTGGCAAAATAAGTTTTACCATTCGTTTATAAATGTAATATTATAATTAAAATTTTAAGATGAATCAAATAATTACTGAAAAATTTAATTAATATAACATATCAATTTATATTAATGTAGTGTATTCAGTAACATGATTATCTCGTTATGATAATAACACAACTTATAAGTTATAATATTAACATGACTTATAAGTTTATTCACTTTTTCATACTGCAAAAGGCAACTTTCATCATGACATATTATTTTGTATGCCACTTGAAAGAATGGTTCCACATGAAGAAAATAAAATAATTTGATTGTTGAGTACACAAGCAGACATTATACATATAATGAAAGTATAGTTACTCTTGCTAGAGTACATAACAAATTAAGTTTATTTGCACTAAAAAGAGTATGGCATGTACAAATTTGAAAAAATAAAAAACTACAGATAGTGGTTGATAATTCAATTTGTGTGTCAGTAGATAATAAAAGTAGATGTCTTTACAAGAAGCATCTTGTGACACAACATGTGATTTATTTTCTTCAGTACTAAGTTATATACAATACATGTCATACATACAAGTACATAAATTGGTTAGTAAATAAATGTATTACTCTTATTTTTATATTCATATATTAATAATATTTTACATTTCAGTGTTAAAATACAAATTAGAAAATATAAAGTTATAAAATATCTACATATACGTCTTAATAAATTTAAGATATTATAATGTATATTTTATCATTGACTAATATTAATATATTATCTATATTAATTTAAAGTTAACAACATAAATAACAAAGTAAAAATATAAAATTTACATGTGATTGATGAATTATACTTACAGAAGGGCAAAACAATAATTCTTTGAATTCAAATCATTCCAATTGATAATTATGCATTAGTGTATACAAACGACTAGAGATTGCATACAAGTTATAGTTCAATAAATGTTGATTGTGTTCGTTCATGAATATAAAATTATATTTATGAAAGAATTTAAAACTTGTTTAAGGAATGTAGATTCGAAGAAAATGAAGTTTCACAACAATTTGGACTCAAACTAATTATATTAAAACTTCACAATTTTAACACTGATCTTTATATGAATGAGACTAAGTATTTAATTGAAAACAATACTTAGAATGGTGAAGTTTAATTCCAAATAATTGTTAAACTTTTATCACATTAAATATTAACCGTTGTATAATCCAGGGTAAAAACACGATTAAAGAAAATAAAAGTAAATTAAATGTATAAGGCTATATGTCAGAAGTTCATAGTTGAAGTATAAGAATTAGATGCATCTTGTTGTTATTTTGATATACACTCACCACATGACTAATAATGCCAGTTAAGAAAATTATCTCTACTCAATGGACTCCTAATTAAAAAATTACTAAACAAGAATTATCTTGTTCTAAAAAAGGATGAGATACATTAGAGCTACATACTTTTAAACACAAACAAGAAATGAGTGTTTAATACAGGCACATTCAAAATTTAAATGAGAAGCATCTCATTTAAAATAAGTAATGATTTATATGACAATAGTTCTATTATATAAACAAACATCACAATGTTGGTAACATATTGTAATGAGTTGTAACTCATTAATTTTATATGTTACTACTTAATTTGAAATAGCTCTTGCTGAAATAGATTACATATATATATATATATATATATATATATATAAATATCTGTGTGTGTGTGTATATAAACATGCTTATAAGTTAAACATTACCTCCAAGATCAAATTCCTAAGCCTTTTTAATATATTAACCCAATTATTTAGTCAATTTAGTGCATAGGTAATTATTTTTTCCTTATGCAAGTATGACTGATCTTGTATAAGTAAATTATATAACTTTACTTTAGTATTTATTTTGTTAATTTTAAAATTTACATACATACTATATGAACAATAAAAAATCATTGAACAAGAACCATAATATTTCATTTCACTTTATAAAAGTGTACATGTAATCTTTTATAACCTTATATTTTCTAACTTTTATTTTCAATAAAGAAATGTTAATGTTTAAATAAGAATATAAGAGTAATATCTTTAATTATTAATTGAATTATATATTATATTAATTTTTAAATGCATATGTATATAAAAGCTAATGAAAGTTATATTCTGTTTTATTCGAGCAAACTACAAGTGTACTAGCTTTGATAAATAAGCTTTAATAAGCATCTTACTTTAATAATTGGTATACCCGAATTTCCTAATTTTTATATACATTTGCATTATAAAATAAATATAATTTATAAATCAATTATAATTATATGTTTTCATATACATACATTAATAATTTCTTAATAGTTAAGTGTCTTTAAGTATTATTCATTAATTAAGTAATGTTAAGAAAATTCCATCTGCACTAAGAGTACTTTGATACCATCTTAATCTTTGAGGCAGTTAAGTGAGTTAAATCTCTTAAGTTGCATCCACACCAATTCAATAGTTAAGTGTTTAAACCACTTACATTTGCACTATTTTATAATACTTAATTTTAGGAGTTTGAAATTCAAAACTCCAATAACCCTTTTATGGATTTGCATAAGCAAATCCAATGGTATTATGCTTAAATGGAAAATGAATAAAGATTGTAATGGACTTACCAACTCTTGCATTGTAAAAAAAGCACTACATACATATGCATTTTTAAATATATATAAAAGTAACTAATAATCTTAAATTTTACATATATATAAATTTTAAATAAATTTGAACACTATAAATGTATCATAATTAATACTTTATGATTATATATATATAATAGATAGATAGATAGATAGTGTGTGTGTGAATAGATTCATTTATACAAGGATGAAGTTTGAAATCCATGCCCAATCCTGGCCCTACGATGCAGATGATGCTCCATTTCACACCAAAATACAACAGATTTTAGGGTTTCTCGATCCTTGCACAGACAAAGGACATGGCATCTGCACAACAAATGCCCCCTCCTCAAGTGAAATATAATTCACATTAGAATATGTTAATATATTTGTTCATGTGTGACAAATACAAAGAGTTAAATGAAAAGGACTCCTCAAGCCATAGTACAATATTGGCTCATATTTTAATAATAATGCATAATTTGGTTTTGCACGTTGTGACAAGAATCCCTGCAATGAAAAAGTAGATATGAATTATGAGTTGAGCTTGAGCGAAAGAAATGTAGAGGACGACTGTGATAGTGTGCAGCCTAAAGGATCTCAAAGTAAACTATGGAATTAACAATTCTTGCTGAGATAGCTGATAACATGAACATCAACAAGGGCACCAAAATATGGGTGAGCACTAATTCACCTAACCATACTTGCAAGCATGGTTAGTGATTTAATGTTTTCCCTTGATTTTGGCACTGTGCTAGCAATTAAGTGAATTAAGTGGCAGAATATGATGAAAATGGCAATGAGATTGTTTTTTAAATGAATTAAAAATTAAAAATTAAAATAAATATTGAGAATATTTATAGAATATTATTGAATATGCTTTATTCATTAACTTTTAATTGATTGAATTAAACAAAGTTTAAATGAATTAATTACGCAATAACCATGAAATGTGTTTTGTGTATGGTTATTGATAAAGGTAAAATATTAGAGAATAGGACATCCACTGTGGAGAGAATAGAAAGGTCTATAGTAAGCATGGAAGGAAAGGCTGTGAAGGAAGAAAATCCACCGAAAGAAAATATGAGTAAGGAAAAGGGAAAGAAAAAAAAATCTTGAAAAGGAAAAGGATGACGTGGCGAGAGGAAGGGTAGTTAAAAGGTAGTTAGGGCAATGGAGAAGGGTCTCCACAAGAAGTTCCACCAGAGAGAGAGTCTCCACACTTTGTTTTCTTGTATTCATGTTATTATAAAAAGCATATTATAAGATCTTGTGAGTGTGATATGTATACTTAATGAATGGATATAACAAGGCAATAGCCAAAATCCGTTCTTGCCCTTGACTTCGGAGACCAATCATTGTGGCATTGAGAGAAGGTGTATATATATATATATATATATATATATATATATATGTGTGTGTGTTGCAGAGTTCATGTAAAGAAAGAGTGTGTATCCTTTCTTAAAGGTTGAGAAAAGAAAAACGGTTAAACAGGAAAAGTGAGGTTTTCTGTTTTCTGTTTAACATTTGGCGACCACGGAAGGATTTCACCATTGCATTCATTGAGAAAAGAGGCTAAAGTGATAGAATTTTCATTCTGAAAATGGCTCAGAAGGTGTAGAGCCGGATGTGTATAAAAAAAGGAATGAATGGAACCTTGCAAAAACCATCGTCTTGATCCAACATTAGCTTATCAGAAGAACCAAAGGCAAGCCAATAGAGTGGCTGCCCAACAACAACCTGAATCTGACGAAAATAGATGTCAAAATATCCTTGGAAAGATAGTAAAGGATAATGCAAAACAATATAGAAATCTGAGCATGATCTAGAAAATTAAAGGCAGTATCAAACATCTGGTTTAAAGGAAACTATAAGAGGAAGGGAAGGAGTGCTGTTCATATACCAAGATTGCAAGGAGAAGGATCTCCTGAGAACTCCCGGAGGAAGGTGTAAGAGGAAATACACCGGAGCAAAGGATTATTACAAATATGGCACTTTTCCTGAAATGTTTGGGGGTATGGTGATGTATCCACATTCTCTGCAGAAAGAAGAAAATCCAAAAAACATTTACAACAGTTTGAAGAGGTAATAAAACTGTATAAGGTGATTTTATATAAAATAATCATATGGAATTTGCTATGGGTGTGCACTTGCACACACGAGCATATAGATACAACATATGTATGCTATTTTATGTTACTATACATTTTTATTTCCATGATCCTTAATGAATGCTTGTACACACACCCACGTACACAACACACACATACACGAGCTATGAGTTACTTGGCTACCACTTGTAAAACTGGCACCTTGCCATTTATATATAAACTAATTAAATATGTGAGTGGGTCCATGAATACATATGAGTCATTTACTACATAAAAACAAGCAAATAATCATCCATGCTCCCATGCTTTTAATTGATGATTGTCGGTGCTGCTCGCTAGCCGTACAACACCGGTGTGATTGGTTCTCTTCTAGGGTGAGAAAATTGAATACTAATACATTTGTTGCTTAATACATTATTTTCACATTTACTCTTAATGATAGAGAATATTTAGTTACAATTGATAATTTACTTAATTTATACTATCTCTTGATACAAGTTTATACGATTTGATTTAAAAATTATACTTCAGCTATTTCAATAAGTAATTTTAGATATATTTTTGTACAAAGTTTATCTTCCTAAAATACATTAATTCTTCATTTTTTAAACATGAAAAATTTATGTAAGTAAATATGTGACATATTTTATTTAGTGGGTTGCTAATCCTAAACACACGAGTATACATCACTCATGGCCAACTTATACATAACGATGTACATGTAAAAAGTTGTTTAAGACACACTCAAATTTTAAATTCATATAAATATAGATTTAGACATAAAAATTAATTAAAAAACAACTTTATTCAAGGACAAATTAAACTTGGAGTAAAATAGCTATATGAGGTAGTTAATTTTGGATTTAACACAGGTGTTGTCCACGTGCAATGAATAATGTCATATGCTTTATAATGTCTTCGGTCACCTTTCAAAAACCAAAGTATCATGTCTCCTAGAAGTTGAGTCCCCAAGATCCATGTGTTACCTCCATATAATTCATCCAAGCTTTTAGAAGACACTAATTTCCATATTGCCTTTTGCCAATCTATTTCCCACACTTGAAATTCTTTGTTACGAGTGCATTTAGCCACAATGCATCTTCCCTTGTAGTTTAATATATGTACATGTGGAGCATCATGCCAGATAACATCAAAATTGATAACAGTCATATGACACCACGTGTTGACATTTTGATCGTATGTCACAAAAACCTTATCTCCAAAAGTCTTGTAAGGACATGTAAGGGACATACAACTTGTATATTGTTTACTAGTGTGAAGACTGAAGCTCGGAGTAACAACCCATTCATTGATTCTAGAGTTGTAGATATGCATATGTGAATAATTTTTTTTGAACTCATGCAAGACATAAACCTTGTAACCATCATAATCGACATACATATCGAACTCACATTTTCCAAACCCATCATTGCAACATAAAGTAAGAAGCCTTTTCCAAACGTTTAAGACTGGATTCACCATAGCTAGTTCCATTCTATCATAATGGCTTGATCTCTTCTTAACACAAATCAATCCATTAAATGATGCTACGAATTCGAACTTTTGATTATATGATGTTCTCTTCCTCTTTTTTGTTGACATATTCAACCTCCAAGAATGTATTCTTTCTTCAATTATATAGGACATCACAATTGTTGGCCCACCTTTCTTCTGATTTCTCTCTACAATCCATAATTCTTTATTTGTATATATTTTTTCCACATCTGCTGGAATTCTGGTGACGCTATCACTCGGCGCCACTCCTTACATACTCGTCTAACTGCAAATAAACTTTCGGGATCGAGAAGAGATAATATAACCAAGACTAAGTTAGTCCCATACAAATCCTCGAACACTCCACAACAACCTATTCCATTGTCGTTATATAGCATTGAATCCATGGTAAAAAAAAGAAGAAGAACAAAGTAGAAATAAAAACTAAGGGGAATGAGATGAAGAAATATTAATAATTCCTAAAATCACCCTAGATAAGAATGCCCTAGGTAAGAAAGCCCTAAACGTGATAACACGTGAATAATTAAAATTAACGTTAACTCACACATGCAAATGTAAATATCTTTACATCAAATCGCCACAAACCCTTATTGCTAATCATAGTTTAAATATGCTGGTATATGTGTCATATTAAATACATGTATTACACGTATATAAAATTATCTTATTTAAAACATTAAAATATTAGCCATCCCTATTTATGTCCATATATTAAGGCTTAATGATATATAAGTTATTTCCATGTTGAATATGAGATGATTTTCATGTTACTTGAACATTAAAGAATATAGGGTAGTATTATAGGGTGGTATTGTCAGTGAGTGATTGTGAAACAGTCAAGATTAATTACGCATAAAGCAATATTCCTAATTTAGCAATACATTAAGACATATTTCAATTACTATTTATAATAAATTAAAAACATAATTAAACACACACACACACTTGCACATTCTTATGATTTAAGAATTACTGTTATACTCAACAAATTCAAAAACATTTCTAAAATCTTACACACAGCAAATTAAAAAACATTTCTTATTATTAAATTTAAAATTAAAAGAAATTAAATTAAATTTATAATTGCATTTTAATTCCATTTATCACTTTCATATTTCTTTCTACCCAATTCTTCTTTCATATTTAATATAATATTATAGCATATTATATTTCTAAACTACCAAAACACATATTTTCTTAAAATATGCAAATACTTTTATAAATCCTATTAAAGATTACCCTAAATTCACTAAAATAGCTCAAAATCAATTAAATATTGGTTATAAAATTATGTATTTTAAAGCATCTTCACGTGGGGGAGACCTTTGGGAAACAAATGTTTTTCTTTTTTGACTTAACATAAATTGTGTAATCGTAAATTTTGTATTTATGAGAGAGTGCCATTACTAACAACGTTAAAGATATTGAATTAGTGTCTTTAAGAAACTTAAAAATACTATGAATAGAATATGAAACAATATATATACATATATCAATGGCTAAGAGGAATCTTTTTATTAAATTAATAAAATAAAGTATAGATGAAAAATGCTTAGTAAGGAGTCCTTACATGTAATTATTGTGTGTGGATTAATTTCATTAGTTTTTAATATCATTAAAGTGGCAAAATAAGTTTTACCATTCGTTTATAAATGTAATATTATAATTAAATTATTTTAAGATGAATCAAATAATTACTGAAAGATTTAATTAATATAACATATCAATTTATATTAATGTAGTGTATTCAGTATAACATGATTATCTCGTTATGATAATAACACAACTTATAAGTTATAATATTAACATGACTTATAAGTTTATTCACGTTTTCAGATTGCAAGAGGCAACTTTCATCATGACATATTATTTTGTATGCCACTTGAAAGAATGGTTCCACATGAAGAAAATAAAATAATTTGATTGTTGAGTACACAAGTGAAACATTATACATATAATGAAAGTATAGTTACTCTTGCTAGAGTACATAACAAATTAAGTTTATTTGCACTAAAAGAGTATGGCATGTACAAATTTGAAAAAATAAAAAACTACAGATAGTGGTTGATAATTCAATTTGTGTGTCAGTAGATAATAAAAGTAGATGTCTTTACAAGAAGCATCTTGTGACACATGTGATTTATTTTCTTCAGTACTAAGTTATATACAATACATGTCATACATACAACTACATAATTATATAACTAGTATACATGGCATGTTTATAAGATTGGTAAATATAAGTGTCATTTGATGGAGGCGTCTAGAAAATGTGGAATACCAGTGCAATCTATTGAACCAATTTTGCAATATTGTCTCAATTCTCCCTTCATACTAGCAGACCTCTACCAAATTAAATAACTCTATTGTTTAAGGTGTTTGTTTATTCTCGTTTGATTTGACAAACATGTCCTTAAACTCTTGACCTCCTACAAGTGCTGGTTATTGCTAGTACCACTTCTTCGATCAGTAATTTCTTGGATTAAATGGTAGTTGGAAGTGCTTATGATGTACTGGGTACTTGCATGTAGATAGATAGATAGTGTGTGTGTGTGAATAGATTCATTTATACGGGATGAAGTTTGAAATCCATGCCCAATCCTGGCCCTATGATGTAGATGATGCTCCATTTCACACCAAAATACAACAGATTTTAGGGTTTTTGGATCCTTGCATAGGCAAAGGACATGGCATCTGCACAACAAATGCCCCCCTCCCCATTAGAATATGTTAATTCACATTAGAATATGTTAATGTATTTGTTCATGTGTGATAAATATAAATAGTTAAAAGTTAGAAGGACTCCTCAAGCCATAGTACAATACTGGCTCATATTTTAATAACAATGCTTAATTTGGTTTTGCACGTCGTGACAAGAATCCTTGCAATGAAAAAGTAGATATGAATTATGAGTTGAGCTTGAGTGAAAGAAATGTAGAGGACGACTGTGATAGTGTGCAACCTAAAGGATCTCAAAGTAAACTATGCAATGGAGTTAACAATTCTTGCTGAGATAGCTGATAACATGAACATCAACAAGGGCACCAAAATATGGGGTGAGCACTAATTCACCTAACCATGCTTGCAAGCATGGTTAAGTGATTTAATGTTTTCCCTTGATTTTGGCACTGTGCTAGCAATTAAGTGAATTAAGTGGTAGAATATGATGAAAATGGCAATGAGATTGTTTTTTAAACGAATTAAAAATTAAAAATTAAAATAAATATTGAGAATATTTATAAAATATTATTGAATATGCTTTATTCATTAACTTTTAATTGATTGAACTAAGCAAAGTTTAAATGAATTAACTACGCAATAACCATGAAATGTATCGTTATTGATAAAGGTAAAATATTAGGAAAATAGGACATCCTAATGTGGAGAGAATAAGGGTAGGAAGATCTGTAATAAGCTGTGAAGGAAAGAAAACTCCTTACCAAGAGAAAAGGTGAGTAAGGAAAAGGGAAAGGAAAAAGAAATCTTGAAAAGGAAAAGGATGACATGGCGAGAGGAAGGATAGTTAAGAGGTAGTTAGGGCAATGGAGAAGGGGTCTTCATATGAAGTTCCAGTATGAGAGAGAAAATCTCCACACTTTGTTCTCTTATATTCATGTTAGAAATGAAAATGCATATTATAAGATCTTGTGCTTGTGATATGTATACTCTTAATGATTGGATCTAACAAGGCAATAGCCAAAATCCGTTCTTGCCTTTGACTTCGAAGACCAATCATTGTGGCATTAAGAGAAGGTGTTTTAATATATATATATATATATATATATATATGTGTGGAGAGTTCATGTAAAGAAAGAGTGTGTATCCTTTCTTAAAGGTTGAGAGAAAGAAAAACAGTTAAATAGGAAAAGGTGAGGTTTTCTGTTTTCCTGTTTAACATTTGGCGACCACGGAAGGATTTCACCATTGCAATGTTAACATTCATTGAGAAAAAAGGCTAATATGATAAAATTTTCATTCTGAAAATGGCTCAGAAGGTGTAGAGCCGGATGTATATAAGAGAAGGAATGAATGGAACCTTGCAAAAACCATCGTCCTGATCTAGCAAGAGGAACCAAAGGCAGGCCAATAGAGCGGCTACCCAACAACAACCTGAATCTGACAAAAATAAATGTCAAAATATCCTTGGGAAATAGTAGAGGATAATGCAGAAACAATACAGAAATCTGAGCATGATTCAAAAATTGGAGGCAGTATCAAACAGGTGGTTTAAAGGAAACTATGAGAGGAAGGGAAGGAGTGCATGTTCATATACCAAGATTGCAAGGAGAAGGATCTCCTGAGAACTCCCAGGGAGGAAGGGAGGAAGGTGTAATAGGAAATACATCGGAGCAAAGGATTATTATAAATATGGCACTTTTACTGGAACTGTTTGGGGGTACGGTGATGTATCCCACATTCTCTGCAAGCAGGGAAGAAGGAAAATCCTGAAAAAACATTTACAACAGTTTGAAGAGATAGTAAAACTATATAAGGTGATTTTATATAAAATAATTATATGGAATTTGCTATGGGTGTGCACTTGCACACACGAGCATATAGATACAACATATGTATGCTATTTTATGTTACTATACATTTTTATTTCCATGATCCTTAATGAATGCTTGTACACACACCCACATACACAACACACACATACACGAGCTATGAGTTACTTGGCTACCACTTGTAAAATTGGCACCTTGCCATTTATATATAAACTAATTAAATATGTGAGTGGGTCCATGAATACATATGAGTCATTTACTACATAAAAACAAGCAAATAATCATCCATGCTCCCATGCTTTTAATCGATGATCGTGGGTGCTGCTCGCTAGCCGTACAACACCGGGCATGGTTGGTTCTCTTTTAGGGTGTAAGAAAATTGAATACTAATAGATTTGTTGCTTAATATATTATTTTCACATTTACTCTTAATGATAGAGAATATTTAGTTACAATTGATAATTTACTTAATTTATACTATCTCTTGATACAAGTTTATACGATTTGATTTAAAAATTATACTTCAGCTATTTCAATAAGTAATTTTAGATATATTTTTGTACAAAGTTTATCTTCCTAAAATACATTTAATTCTTCATTTTTTTAAATCATGAAAAATTTATGTAAGTAAATATGTGACATATTTTATTTAGTGGGTTGCTAATCCTAACACACACGAGTATACATCACTCATGGTCCAACTTATACATGTAAACAAGTTGTTTAAGACACACTCAAATTTTAAATTCATATAAATATAGATTTAGATAAAAATTAATTAAAAACAACTTTATTCAAGGACAAATTAAACTTGGAGTAAAATAGCTATATGAGGTAGTTAATTTTGGATTTAACACAGGTGTTGTCCACGTGCAATGAATAATGTCATATGCTTTATAATGTCTTCGGTCACCTTTCAAAAACCAAAGTATCATGTCTCCTAGAAGTTGAGTCCCCAAGATCCATCTATATCAGAAGATGTGTTACCTCCATATAATTCATCCAAGCTTTTAGAAGACACTAATTTCCATATTGCCTTTTGCCAATCTATTTCCCACACTTGAAATTCTTTGTTACGAGTGCATTTAGCCACAATGCATCTTCCCTTGTAGTTTAATATATGTACATGTGGAGCATCATGCCAGATAACATCAAAATTGATAACAGTCATATGACACCACGTGTTGACATTTTGATCGTATGTCACAAAAACCTTATCTCCAAAAGTCTTGTAAGGACATGTAAGGGACATACAACTTGTATATTGTTTACTAGTGTGAAGACTGAAGCTCGGAGTAACAACCCATTCATTGATTCTAGAGTTGTAGATATGCATATGTGAATAATTTTTTTTGAACTCATGCAAGACATAAACCTTGTAACCATCATAATCGACATACATATCGAACTCACATTTTCCAAACCCATCATTGCAACATAAAGTAAGAAGCCTTTTCCAAACGTTTAAGACTGGATTCACCATAGCTAGTTCCATTCTATCATAATGGCTTGATCTCTTCTTAACACAAATCAATCCATTAAATGATGCTACGAATTCGAACTTTTGATTATATGATGTTCTCTTCCTCTTTTTTGTTGACATATTCAACCTCCAAGAATGTATTCTTTCTTCAATTATATAGGACATCACAATTGTTGGCCCACCTTTCTTCTGATTTCTCTCTACAATCCATAATTCTTTATTTGTTATATATTTTTTCCACATCTGCTGGAATTCTGGTGACGCTATCACTCGGCGCCACTCCTTACATACTCGTCTAACTGCAAATAAACTTTCGGATCGAGAAGAGATAATATAACCAAGACTAAGTTAGTCCCATACAAATCCTCGAACACTCCACAACAACCTATTCCATTGTCGTTATATAGCATTGAATCCATGGTAAAAAAAAAAAGAAGAAACAAAGTAGAAATAAAAACTAAGGGGAATGAGATGAAGAAATATTAATAATTCCTAAAATCACCTAGATAAGAATGCCCTAGGTAAGAAAGCCCTAAATTATATAGGGGTTGCACGTGATAACACGTGAATAATTAAAATTAACGTTAACTCACACATGCAAATGTAAATATCTTTACATCAAATCGCCACAAACCCTTATTGCTAATCATAGTTTAAATATGCTGGTATATGTGTCATATTAAATACATGTATTACACTATATAAAAATTATCTTATTTAAAATATTAAAAATTAGCCATCGTCCATATATTAAGGCTTAATGATATATAAGTTATTTCCATGTTGAATATGAGATGATTTTCATGTTACTTGAACATTAAAGAATATAGGGTAGTATTATAGGGTGGTATTGTCAGTGAGTGATGTGAAACAGTCAAGATTAATTACGCATAAAGCAATATTCCTAATTTATCAACTCAATACATTAGACATATTTCAATTACTATTTATAATAAATTAAAACTACATAATTAAACACATACACACACTTGCACATTCTTATGATTTAAGAATTACTGTTATACTCAACAAATTCAAAAACATTTCTAAAATCTTACACACAGCAAATTAAAAAACATTTCTTATTATTAAATTTAAAATTAAAAGAAATTAAATTAAATTTATAATTGCATTTTAATTCCATTTATCACTTTCATATTTCTTTCTACCCAATTCTTCTTTCATATTTAATATAATATTATAGCATATTATATTTCTAAACTACCAAAACACATATTTTCTTAAAATATGCAAATACTTTTATAAATCCTATTAAAGATTACCCTAAATTCACTAAAATAGCTCAAAATCAACTAAATATTGGTTATAAAATTATGTATTTTAAAGCATCTTCAGTGGGGGAGACCTTTGGGAAACAAATGTTTTTCTTTTTTGACTTAACATAAATTGTGTAATCGCAGATTTTGTATTTATGAGAGAGTGCCATTACTAACAACGTTAAAGATATTGAATTGGTGTCTTTAAGAAACTTAAAAATACTATGAATAGAATATGAACAATATATAATAAATATCAATGGCTAAGAGGAATCTTTTATTAAATTAATAAAATAAAGTATAGATGAAAAATGCTTAGTAAGGAGTCCTTAATTTCATTAGTTTTTATATATCATTAAAGTGGCAAAATAAGTTTTACCATTTGTTTATAAATGTAATATTATAATTAAATTATTTTAAATAATTATTGAAAGATTTAATTAATATAACATATCAATTTATATTAATGCAGTGTATTCAGTACAACATGATTATCTTGTTATAATAATAGCACAACTTATAAATTATATATTAACATGACTTATAAGTTTATTCACGTTTTTAGATTGCAAGAGGCAACTTTCATCGTGACATATTATTTTGTATGCCACTTGAAAGAATGGTTCCACATGAAGAAAATAAAATAATTTGATTGTTGAGTACACAAGCGAAACATTATACATATAATGAAATGTATAGTTACTCTCGCTAGAGTACACAACAAATTAAGTTTATTTGCACCGAAAAGAGTATGGCATGTACAAATTTGAAAAAATAAAAATTACAGACAGTGATTGATAATTCAATTTGTGTGTCAGTCGATAATAAAAGTAGATGTCTTTACAAGAAGCATCTTGTGACACAACATATGATTTATTTTCTTCAGTACTAAGTTATACACAATACATGTCATACATACAAGTACATAATTATATAACTAGCATACATGGCATGTTTATAAGATTGGTAAATATAAATGTCATTTGATGGAGCGTCTAGAAAATGCGGAATACCAGTGCAATCTATTGAACCAATTTTGCAATATTGTTTCAGTTCTCCCTTCATACTAGCATACCTCTACCAAATTAAATAACTCTATTATTTAAGGTGTTTTATTCAACCTCCAAGCATGTATTCTTTTTTCAATTATATAGGACATCACAATTGTTGGCCCATCTTTCTTCTTATTTCTCTCTACAATCCATAATTCTTTATTTGCTATATATTTTTTCCACATCTGCTGGAATTCTAGGGACGCTATCACTCGGCGCCACTCCTTACATACTTGTCTGACTGCAAATAAACTTTCCGGATCGAGAAGAGATAATATAACCAAGACTGTCATAAGATGTAGTAGGAGACAAGCCCGCTTAGTGCACTTGGGTATCTGGTGATGGTCCGGCCGGTGTCATTAGATATTTGCAGGAAACTCTAAGCAAAGTTAGAACTTACCTTCTAGAAATTCACCCCCAATTTTGACGTCCTAGTTAGGCTGATTGGTTAATGTAGATGAGTTCGACGTGTTTAGTAGGGTTAGGAACACCCCTAGGGTTGACCTAACTCTAGGGTTTCCCTAACCCATGCCCTAAAAACCCCCACCCCTTAGGTAGGGTTTTAGGGTTAGAGTTAGGCTAAGTTAAACACTCTCTCATTAACTTAATAAGGGGCTAGCTAATTTAGTGCCAGCCCACATACACATACAAGAAAAGAGGGGGGGGCTTCGTCACATAAATAAGGTAGAGTATATGTAGGAGAGCTCCTGGGTTCATGACTGAGTTCGTTGCTCTTCTACTGGTGCAAGCTTTAGCTTGTGTCGTTAAGGTACACCCTTTGTTGTGCCGCCCTAACTTCCAAATGACAGAGGTACATCCCACCTTTGAGGTAGCTTACCCTTAACGTTGGCGAATCCATGCCTGGGAGGTCTTGTTGGGATGCACGCCAAGAGGCAGAGGTTGTGGCTTGTCTCCAGCCTCCTCCTCCACGTCAAGCTAGGAGCAACACTCACAGTTAACTAGGACACGTTCGTGTCCTTGTCCAACTGTGGTTGTTGGTTCTTGATTGACAGGGTTTCCTTACCGGGTCTTGAGGGATAATTGAGGGGTTCTAGAGTTGGCATTTAGGCACTTGATGCAACTCTTGAATCTAAGGGCTATGGCATGATAGCCCACATCGGGGAAGGCAGTGTCACATGGAGATGTGACACTGGGCTAAATGTCACATGATACAACGCTCGAGGCATGCCCTTTGGGGTTGTGTCATGGGCTTGTGCCAAAGGTTGGATACTCTGACAAACAGACATGCTTGTGCTTGCACTAGGGTGCTAAGCCTTAGGCATTTGCTCAAGGGAGGTTAGGTCTCATAACTAGGTGTGCTTAAGCACACTTGGCTAGGGGAGTGTCCTCCTTGGAATCTAGGGGATGAATAACCTAAGCTTGTTAATAAGAGCCTTTTCATGAAGCACTCGCAAGGTCATGTACTTAGGGTTTTTCAAACCTAGCCTTAGGGAGTTTACTTAATAGAACACTCGTGTCCTCATTAAGTACTAGCCCTAAGTCTAGGGTATGACATGGCCACCCAAACCCTTAAGGGTTAGTCGTGGTTCAAGGTACCCCTTGTCGCCCTAAAGGGATTGTACTCCCGGATAAGGGTGATTCCTCAAGGGGTAAGTGACGATGCCTTAGCTATGTCATAGGGGTATGTGTGAGACACATCTCCTTTGTGGGGTTAGGGCATGAGCCTGTTTAGGTCTACTGGGAGAGGATCTTCAAGTCTACTCGGGTTATCCTCTAGGGTTCAGGATGGTCATTCTAGGGGACTTAGGGTAGGACTCTAAGTCTTTTCCTAATTGGGTCCTTAAGTCAGACTTTTAGAGTTATCTTGGAAGACTTAGCGTTGCTCACATAGGATTACTGAATGGCCACTTGGCAGCCACATGTTGCCACGTGTTAGCCCTTTGGGTTAAAACTCTGACAATTGATATCAGAGCCATTCTCTACGATCAATAGGACTGCCTAAAGTGTGGTGTGTTTTAGGGTTTAGTTAGTTCTAAATTCTTGAAGTACTCTATCACTTTTGGCTAACATCTGTATTTTGCGTGGAGAGTTGGTCCTAAGATCTACAACTCTTTAAAGTACACCTACTTCTAAGTGGGTGTGGGTTATGGATTCGAATGTCAAAGGTAGCACTTGGAAGGCAACTTCCAAGTTGTATGCCAGGTTATTTACCTTATGGATGTTCATGTTACCTTACCATATACTCACAAGATGTGGCGTGTTAGTTCATTCTGGCTTACAAACTAAGTCTTGTGAGTGTGTCTTGTGATATCCTAAGTTACACATTATTGAAAATTTTTCTTTTTCTTTAAGGTGTTTGAATTTGGGATAACACATGATTTGGGAATGTGTTTATGTCGATTGAGTTTTGGCTTAGGTCAAGATTCAATATTGAGTCAACTATAATGTTCAAACGGGGAAAAGATTATGTTCAAATGTGCGTCTTGACTTAGAAAAAAGGGCATATTCAAACATAAGAGGGGAACACTACATTTTGACATAAAATATAAATAAGCTCTCATTATAGTGCATGTTTTCCAGAGTGTAACTCCAGAAGCAGACTATGGTGATGAACTTATAATACAATGAAATGTCAAATAATAACATATGATGAATATGTTAAGCAGTTGGTTCTTAGATCCAATGTAATCAAAGTATTGTCCGATGTTCCAATATTTTGATGACGCTAGCTATAAGTAACATTAGGTGAAATAGTTTACTAAGTTCAAGTCACTTGATTTGAACAAATACAACTTGAAACCTTAGTTAGTTGTAAGCGCGCACTTTGTATTCAAGTTAGCTAGCTCGACTAACTTGATTATGAAGTTGTGTCTATTGGGATCAATGAGAGAGATTTGGGATAACATTTAAGGATCCCGCTTTCTTATCGTATAGTTTCAGGGTAGATGGCATGATCTATCAAAAAGAGTAATGTTGGAAACATACGTTTACATTTTCAGTTTACTTGAGTAATGAAGGACTTGCATAGTGAAGGCGTTCGCGCACACTTGTGCATTTTCATTGTTAACTCTTTAATCTTGGAATTGTAACGTTGTTTGCAATGTGGGGATAAGCTCTTGAACAAGGGTGATTCCTTTAAGAAGAGCATGATTTGGGATTCTCCACTTAGTTTATCGACTAAGTAAGGAAACTTGCTAAGTTTGATAATTTGTTGAGATTATTAATGAAGCCAGTAATAGTTGGATTTCCATTAGGTTTAAGTGCATGTACCTCCTTAGATAGTATGTATTCGATAAGAATTAGAAGTTGGTATTGTTTTCAATATCAATTTCATTTTAGAGTCGAATATGATTATTCAAAAGACGGTTTCTTACTTTGCATCATGGTCGAAATGTGGGCACTCAAAGAACTTATAAGTAGGTATCTTCAGTTCTTTAATATCGAAAAATAGAACTATTTTGACTCAAGGTTTGATTGTATTCCTTGGGTTAGTCATTAGTTCTATCTCAAGGTTTGATTGTTCCTTGGTTCTGGTTCAAAATCCTTGAAAGTGAGATATCCAATGGTTAATTAGTTCAAGAAGTTGGTGTCCCTTCTTGATGATCATAGTTCATGGTTCCTAAACTATGGTTAATATTCGGTATAAAAATATGCGGTTTCTTATCACTCATTCATTGAGATATTCATATCTTAGACTTTAAAGTATTTATGACAGTCTTTTAAGATTAATTATAAATGACTTGTCAAAGTATAGTATGGTATCTCTTTGAATATTGAGTTTGGAGCGCTTAATATTAAGAACTTGGTTATGATCACATGAGGTGGTCATAATCATGAAATATAAAGACTCAAGCGGACTTGAGTTCAACACTTTGGTAAGGCACTACCTTGTGTTATAACTTAAAACATTGTTTTCAAGTTAGTTGAGAAATGAGGTATTCTCAATATATTGCTTGAGGGACAATGTGGTACTTTTTGAATATTAGGTGTCTAGAATGAATAGTGTATTTTAGTTCAACATACTGAACTAAATATCTTATTCATGTTTGGAAGGGATTTACTGAATTATGAGATATAACTGAAACATGAAGTTATGGTGGCACTTTGGTGTCGTGATAACATTAGGTGTGGAAAATAATATCTTGCTAAATCATTAGATGAACCAACACTAGTTCATGATTCCTTTAGTCTCTAAACAAGTTCCTCGGAATACTGTTATAACATTATAATTCCATCTCAAAACTGAAGTTCGGTTCATGTAAATTAAAACCATGTCTATATTATAGTTGTAAGCATTTCGATAAATTGATATGATTATAAGTTTATCTGCATAAAGCTAGTTGGTAAGCTTAGATTTGAACGTTGAAACGATCATTATCCATTCGAAAGTATCAATATGAAATTGTAACTGTTTATAGAATAAGGATTAGTTTAAAAAGATGTTTGTCAAAACACTAATTGCTGAATTAGTGAAATGCTATACTTCGGTATAGTGTTGAGAAACATTTAAGAAATTAGTTTAAGAGTTGAAATAAATATAATGTTACGAAGGTGCAGTATTCTGAGTTTAAAGAGACTTATTATGGAAACTAAATTTTTGAAATTTGGTATTTTTAAACTTAGTGAGATAAAGAGTTAGGAAGTATTGAACATCTAGTATGATGTGCTCTTTGGGAATGAGTACAATGAAAGTGACAATTAAGGGAGTGTTATCTAAGGTCATCGATTGAGCGCTAGAGATGGGTTGAATTTCCTGGTTTCCACAAATCTGTAAAAAAGGTATGTTAGCTTATCTGGTCCCTGAACTGGTCAGTGTTATGGAAGAGTACAAGCTAGGTTGCAAAAGATGAATGGTAGAGTTATCACACTTGGTTGTAGATTTGACTCAATTTGGTTCCTATTAAGAATAAATTATGTTAATGACACACCAAGTGAATGGCATTTGGCAGATTGGTATGACCTTGTTGTATGCATGTGTACAGCCATGCGCCTATATGATCGCCTCTGGCCAGATTGACATGTTTATAAAGAACAGGGTTTCGGGAATAGTACTCTAGTATCGAAAAGAGCTTGATTTCGATAAAGTACCATACCTAGTCTGACGTAAATATATACTAACAAGGGACAGGTATAGTAGCAGACCCTTACGAAAAGGGGTAATGAGAAACACCGAGGGGTATAGAAAAGTGAGGCTATAATACCGTGACATGTGGAAATGTGGAACAATTGGAGAAACGTGAAGCATTTGGTTCAGCACTTGAGATGGACATCAAAGTGCTTGTTGTGTGCTAAGATGACAAGGTCGATAATAGCATTTGATATTAAACAATAAAGCAAGTCTTTATTTCTTATTAACTAAGGGGCCGGCAACAACGCTAACTAGAGGCCTCCAATATAAATTCTAGTTAAGTAAAGAAATTAACCAGTTGTGTGCGTCGGGTGACAGACTTTGCAGACGTGCAAAAGGTCTCTAAGTGACTTCATGTTGAAGGTGGTGCCTCCGGCAGCTGGGTTTATAACTCAGTGAACGACAATTTGAAGTACTTGGTTTCGCGTAATGCAAGGGAGGTAATAAAACTTATGTGAACTTTTGGCTGACTCTACATAGAGTGATATGCTAGTTTTGGTTAATTTTTTCTAACATTATCTAGTCTTGGAGTTGAACGTCAACGAGGACGTTGACATTTTAAAGGCAGAGAGTGTGTCATAGTTTTTATTATGACTCGACCCTTTACTTTGGACGTTGACTGTTGTTACCTACTGTACTATGTTAATGGACCCTAGATGTAGTAGGAAAAAAGCCCGCTTAGTGCACTTGGGTATCTAGTGATGGTCCGGCTGGGTGTCATTAAGTATTTATAAGAAAACTCTAAGTAAAACTAGAACTTACCTTCTAAAAACCCCCCTCAATTTTGACGTCCCAGTTAGGCTGATTGGTTAATGTAGATGAGTTCGGCGTGTTTAATAGGGTTAGGAACACCCCTAGGGTTGACCTAAACTCTAGGGTTACCCTAACCCACGCCCTAAAATCCCCCACCCCCTTGGGTAGGGTTTTAGGGTTAGAGTTAGGCTAAGTTAAACACTCTCTCATTAACTTAATAAGGGGCTAGCTAATTTAGTGCCAGCCCACATACACATACAAAGAAAAGAGGGGGGGGCTTCGTCACATAAATAAGGTAGGTATATGTAGGAGAGCTCCTGGGTTCATGACTAAGTTCGTTGCTCTTCTGCCGGTGCAAGCTTTAGCTTGTGTCGTTAAGGTACAATCCTTTGTCGTGCCGCCCTAACTTCTAGATGACAGGGGTACGTCCCACCTTCGGGGTAGCTTACCTTTAACGTTGGCGAATCCATGCCTGGGAGGTCTTATCGGGATGCACGTTCCAAGAGGCAGGTTGTGGCTTGTCTCCAGCCTCCTCCTCCATGTCAAGCTAGGAGCAACACTCACAGTTAACTAGGACACATTCGTGTCCTTGTCCAACTGTGGTTGTTGGTTCTTGATTGACAGGGTTTCCTTACCGGGTCTTGAGGGATAATTGAGGGGTTCTAGAGTTGGCATTTAGGCACTTGATGCAACTCTCGAATCTAAGGGCTATGGCATGATAGCCCACATCGGAGAAGGCAGTGTCACATGAAGATGTGACACTAGGCTAAACGTCACATGATACAATGCCCGAGGCACGCCCTTTGGGGTTGTGTCATGGGCTTATTGCTAAGGGTTGGATACTCTACAAATAGACATGCTTATGCTTGCACTAGGGTGCTAAGCCTTGGGCATTTGCTCAAGGGAGGTTAGGTCTCGTAACCAGGTGTGCTTAAGCACATTGGCTAAGGGAGTGTCCTCCTTAGAATCCAGGGGTTGAATAACCTAAGCTTGTTAATAAGAGCCTTTTCGTAAAGCACTCGCAAGGTCATGTACTTAGAGTTTTCCAAACCTAGCCTTAAGGAGTTTACTTAATAGAACACTCGTGTTCGCCTACGACACACACTCGTGTCCTCACTAAGTACTAGCCCTAGGTCTAGGGTATGACATGGCTACCCAAACCCTTAGGGGTTAGTCGTGTTCAAGGTACCCCTTGTTGCCCTAAAGGTATTGTACTCCGGATGAGGGTGATTCCTCAAGGGGTAAGTGATGATGCCTTAGCTTTGTCACAGGGGTATGTGTGAGACACTCTTCTTTGTGGAATTAGGGCATGAGCCTATTTAGGTCTACTGGGAGAGGATCTTAAAGTCTACTCGGGTTATCCTCTATGGTTCAGGGGATGGTCATTCTAAGGGACTTAGGGTATGACTCTAAGTCTTTTACCTAATTGGGCCCTGAGTCAGATTCTTAGGGTTATCTTGAAAGACTTAACGTTGCTCACATAGGGTGATGACTCCAAGTGACCACTTGGCAACCATGTGTTGACATGTGTTAGCCCTTTGGTTAAAACTCTGACAAAGACTAAGTTAGTCCTATACAACTCCTCGAACACTCCACAACAACCTATTCCATTGTCGTTATATAGCATTGAATCCATGGTAAAAAAAAAATGAAGAACAAAGTACAAATAAAAAATTAAGGGAAATGAGACGAAGAAATATTAATAATCCCTAGATAAGAATGCCCTCACACATGCAAATGTAAATATCTTTACATCAAATCGCCACAAACCCTTATTGCTAATCATAGTTTAAATATGCTGGTATATGTGTCATATTAAATACATGTATTACACGTATATAAAATTATCTTATTTAAAATATTAAACATTAGCCATCGTCCATATATTAAGCCTTAATGATATATTAGCTTTTCAATGTTGAATATGAGATGATTTTCATGTTACTTGAACATTAAAGAATATAGGGTAGTATTATAGGGTGGTATTGTCAGTGAATGACTGTGAAACAATCAAGATTAATTACGCATAAAGCAATATTCCTAATTTATCTCATAACCTCAATACATTGAGACATATTTCAATTCCTATTTATAATAAATTAAAACTACATAGTTAAACACATACACACACTTGCACATTCTTATGATTTAAGAATTACCGTTATACTCAACAAATTCAAAAACATTTCTAAAATCTTACACACAGCAAATTAAAAAACATTTCTTATTATTAAATTTAAAATTAAAGAAATTAAATAATAAATTTATAATTGCATTTTAATTCCATTTATCACTTTCATCTTTCTTTCTACCCTAATTCTTCTTTCATACTTAATATAATATTATAGCATATTATGTTTCTAAACTACCAAAAACATATTTTCTTAAAATATGCAAATACTTTTATAAATCTTATTAAAGATTACCTTAAATTCACTAAAATAGCTCAAAACTCAACTAAACATTGGTTATAAAATTATGTATTTTAAAGCATATTCACGTGGGGGACCTTTGGGAAACAAATGTTTTTCTTTTTTGACTTAACATAAATTGTATAATCGCAGATTTTGTATTTATGAGAGAGTGCCATTACTAACAACGTTAAAGATATTGAATTGGTGTCTTTAAGAAACTTAAAAATATTATGAATAGAATATGAGAAATATATATATATATATATATATTATATATATATATATATATATATATCAATGGCTAAGAGGAATCTTTTATTAAATTAATAAAATAAAGTATAGATGAAAAATGCTTAGTAAGGAGTCCTTACATGTAATTATTGTGTGTGGATTAATTTCATTAGTTTTTATATATCATTAAAGTGGCAAAATAAGTTTTACCAGTTAGAAGTTAAAAGGACACCTCAAGCTATAGTACAATACTGGCTCATATTTTAATATTGCTTAATTTGGTTTGGCACTCGTGACAACAATCCCTACAATGAAAAAGTAGATATGAATTATGAGTTGAGCTTGAGCAAAAGAAATGTAGAGGATGACTGTGATAGTGTGCAGCCTAAAGGATCTCAAAGTAAACTATGCAATGGAGTTAACAGTTCTTGCTAAGATAGCTGATAACATGAACATCAACAAGGGCACCAATATATGGGGCAAGCATTAATTCACTTAACCCTTCTTGCAAGCATGGTTAAGTGATTTAATGTTTTCCCTTGATTTTGGCACAGTGCTAGCAATTAAGTGAATTAAGTGGCAGAATATGACGAAAATGGCAATGAAATTGTTTTTTAAATGAATTAAAAATTAAAAATTAAAATAAATATTGAGAATAATTATAGAATATTATTGAATATGCTTTATTCATTAATTTTTAATTGATTGAACTAAACAAAGTTTAAATGAATTAACTACGCAATAACCATGAAATGTATCATTATTGATAAAGGTAAAATATTAGGAAAATAAGACATCCTACTGTGGGGAGAATAAGAGTAGGAAGGTCTGTAGTAAGCTGTGCTGTGAAGGAAAGAAAAATCCTTACCGAGAGGAAAAGGTGAGTAAAGAAAAGGGAAAGGAAAAAAGAAATCTTGAAAAGGAAAAGGATGACATGACGAGAGGAAGGTAGTTAAGACAATGGAGAAGGGGTCTTCACAAGAAGTTTTAGCAAGAGAGAGAGTCTCCACACTTGCAACCGTTATACTCAACAAATTCAAAAACATTTCTAAAATCTTACACATAGCAAATTAAAAAATATTTCTTATTATTAAATTTAAAATTAAAAAAAATTAAATTAATAGATTTATAATTGCATTTTAATTCCATTTATCACTTTCATCTTTCTTTCTACCCTAATTCTTCTTTTCATACTTAATATAATATTATAGCATATTATATTTCTAAACTACCAAAACACATATTTTCTTAAAATATGCAAATACTTTTATAAATCTTATTAAAGATTACCCTAAATTCACTAAAATAGCTTAAAACTCAACTAAACATTAGTTATAAAATTATGTATTTAAAAGCATCTTCACATGGGGGAGACCTTTGGGAAACAAATGTTTTTATGCAAGTTGTAATTAAAATGGGCATGGCTATAGTCCCATTTTCTAATAATTAGCAATTTTAGCTATTTAATTAGCATTTTCTAATATTAAAGGAATATTCTTTAGAATATATGTTTGAAAAAGAATATTCTTTAGAATATTCTATTTTGTATTCGACCCTTTAATAAATTATAGCATTCATTGAAAAAATTAATAACATTATAAAAGTAGAAGGTATTAAATTATTAATATATTGCCTAATATAACAATTAAGGAAGAGCATAAGAGGTACATTATATAAATATTGATGTTGTTATTAAAATATTAATATTTAAATATAACATTATTAATTAAAAATTTGTAGTAATATATATATATATATATAAAATCCTATAATAATATAGTCAATCTTCCATATCTTTTTTAAATTTATATAGTTAAGTAAACAATTTGGTACTATTATTAAAGAGTTTATAATAATTATGAATATTAAATATATGATATTTTATAATTTTGTAATTGCTTTAAGCTTCAGAAAACATACATTCCCTTGCAGTTTTGTTAATCGTGACTTTATCAACGCTTCTTGACATCCACCCATATCGAATGGATTTAACATTTATAAAACATGCTGGGTCTTTTTGATTGGGAGACCATGTTTTCTCTAGGCATCCATTATATCTTTCGCTCTCCTTCTCGTGTCGCCTTTTTTGTGGTTTGAACCATGCAACCTTAACAATACTATTTTTTGTGATTACTTCAGGTGTGTCGATAATTTGACCCATCCAAATAGGCTGATTATATGACGCATCTGGAGTAATGAGAACCATCATTAGTTTTTGAAGATCCTTGGCAGCAATCAAAGTATGCTTTATTTTTGGTTCCTTTGTCCAACAAAGTGTGGGGTTTGCACTTCCACATCACTACTGGCTTCTATGTCGTCTGTGCTCAGTGATGTCATTTCAATCTCCTCTCGCCACCTTGTTTTAGGCCAAAAAGGGTGTTGCAATTCTGTACTTGTGACAGTAGGCCCTTCCAACTCTCGAACAACAGTCTCCCAATAGTCGACCACATGCTTATATAGTTCTGAGTAACCAGTTGCCTTATCAGAATTCTTTGGCATCGATTTTTGAACCCATGCCACATATTTTTTGATGCCATCAATAATAACCTCTTGTTCCTTGAGCTGGGCACTCAATGGAATAGGGTCTGGTTGTCCTTCTGGGAGAAGTGGCTTTCCATTCTCTCCACTTTTGAAGAGCATTAACCCCTCTTTCGGTAACCACTCCTGCTCTGATGGCCGTAACTTGTACTGCATAATAGGTATACCATCTCGTATGGAGAAAAAGAATTGTAGCGGCACAAGGTGACCAACTAAAGAATCACCCCTCTTTTATATACTCCTTGAGAAATTTTTTGAAGTCTGGCACCTCAGTCACAAGCAAAGCACAACTTTTTTTGGAGATGCAATTTTCAAAAAGATTCATCATATGCGGTAAGGTAAGTGCACTTGTCCTTTTTGTAGAGTTGGAGACCTTGCTGAAGAACGCATCAATATCTTCATGAGTGTGACCAACCATAAGAAAACTGAGCGTGATTGTTCAAACACACCTTTGGCAACAAGCATTGACAAGTATGCTAGCACATATCTAGAAAATAAAAGTAAGTATGAGCTTGAGAAACCCTTAAGTAAAATGATTTACCTATTTTTGTTCTCGCCTGCACAATTATCCATCTGTAAAAGCAAATGACGAGGAAGCTTATTTGATGTTGAGGACACATGTACACTATTTGAGCTAGATCCCTCCACTGAACCTGAACTCTCAACAGGGCCATCTGTTTTTGTGCAGGTTGCTGACAATGCCTCTCATATTCCCAAGTAGCCTCAAGTGCAGACGTGTTCATGAGAGCATTATGTAAAGGTTGAAGGTGTTGTTTCTTCACTTTGAGATCACTGATAGGACTTGTCTGTGAGTGGGCTTCAAGGTTTCTGAAACACATGGCCAACGACCCAATAGTGAAATTGGAGTCGCTAGACCAATGTGGAAGTGAAAAGTGTCCATATGACTCACAACCGTGTCCATGTGTTAGCACACTGTCAATGAAATCGGAAGTTTCATGACATTTCCAAGGCACTTTGGTGTTGCAACGAGCTTTGGAATGCTGGTCTTTGAATGATCCATCTTGTCATGGATCAAGCACAGGTACTCTGATGGGCGTGACACAGAAAGCATGCGGTGTGCATAGTACTGAGACCGGCAAGTTTGTTGTGCAATCATGTGGGCCTCCATCTTCTTTTGAATGGCAGTGATCTCCACCAAGGTTTTTGCACAAGCCTCTGCAGCCTTCAATGATGTACAAGTGTCACACTTGGAAAAGCTAGAGTGTTTTGCAATCTCCACATCCTTAAAATGAGTATTCCATATGTTGTTGAAGGTACCAGTGCAGATTGCTTGAGCCCCATCAAACTGAGGCACTTGTTCACATGTTCACACAGCTTCAATTGAGTGTAGATTGAAGGCAAAACCTTGAGATTTTCCCTGACCCCTGCATTTGTGGTTCGGCATTTGTGAGGCATCCTGTCTGCATTTGCTTCCACAAAAGCCTTGAGTATCTCTATGGCTGCCATGATGTGAGAGCGGGTTTTGACCAAGCAGTGTTCCCATGTACTGAGGTTCGCGCTCCATCTACCACTCATCCCTCCGACGGTAGAACGTGGTCTTTGGGATCCCGTATATACTGTACCAAGCTTTGAAGCAGATGGCCACCTTATTAAATACCATGGATGTACTCTGATAACCTGTGTCCGAGGCCATTCCATCAATACACCCAGTTAGTGCAGCATATACAAACTCATGCCTTTGCTTTTGGGTGAGTACGAAAGACATGTCTACATTGGGTAATTTCATTCCGGTCTGCCATCTGACAACACTTCTTCTTGCAACAGTCAATCGTGGAAATGCTCGTAACACTTTCGGAAGATGTAGGATCCCTTTACCCTCTTGCTGAAACTTGCAGGGGAAGATCTACAACCCATGAATCGCCTTTTTCTTACAATAGGACCAATGCAAGGAACCTCTTCAAATATGAGTTGTTCTTCCGGGTTGTTATTATTGAAATCCAACCCAGAATATGTTGAACCATCTTGCCGTCTTAATTCAGATGTTCGCCACCTCACGAGGGATCCAGGATAAATGTGCCATTAGGTGAAACCTCTGTCACAACTACACCCACGAAGTCGGACCCTAGTTTCTCTTCTGACACTGCTTCCATTGGATTTATAGCTGTGATGATGCCTCTTCCCGACTCAATCTCATGAAGAAAGAGAATCACCTCATCCATCACAGCAGGCAAGCCATCATCTGGAAAACTCGTGCTACTATTTGTTTGTGACTCTGCATATTCTGTGTCAGCCTTGACTTCATCCAAATTCCACAATACAGGAGAACCCTCCTCAAATTCCATTCCCAGAACCTCAACATGCTTGAAAATGGTGTTCACCCATACGTACACACAAGATCCTTGGGCAATATTGTGACATGATGCATTATCATCTCGAACTTCCACAGTTCCAGTGCCAACTATCTCGTTGTTCCGAAGAAGACATACTTTATCTCCAATATTATACATATTGTCTTGCACATAAATAATTGTGTTATTTATGATATCTGTTTATGCAATATTTCTAAGAAATCATAACTGCGGTTGCTTAATAATATGCATGTGCAATAATACATAATTATGTATAAAGATAATATCTCATGCTTTATTAATATAACTGATGGGCGGGATTAATCCCGCCGCAGACTCTACCCCTTCAGAGTGAGTCGGCGGGATTAATCCCGCCGTCGACTCTACCCCATCGGAGAGAGTCGGCGGGATTAATCCGCCGCCGATACTTCCTCGTCGGAGAGAGGCGGCGGGATTAATCCCGCCGCGGGCTCCCTCCGACGAGGAAGTACCGGCGGGATTAATCCCGCCGCGGATCTTCCTCGTCTGTGAGAGTCGGCGGGATTAATCCCGCGCAAATTCCTCCGACGAGGAAGAGGGGGCGGGATTAATCCCGCCCACAACACTGACGACGGAGAATAGGCGGCGGGATTAATCCCGCCCACAACTCTGACGACGGGGAATAAGCGGCGGGATTAATCCCGCCCACAACTCTCTCCGAAACTATGATTTCAAAGAGATTCGGGATGAATTCTGCCCACAAATATTTAAAACAGGAAGTATGGCGAGATTAATCCCGCCACCCCTTCTCTGCCTCCTAAAATGGTTGGCGAGATTAATCCCGCCGACAACTTTTTAATAAATTCAAGTAAATCATTATCAGTTGAGAGAGTTATCGGGATTAATCTCGCCGCTCTTTTTAAGAGGAGAAGCATTGCCCGAACTAATTCTGCCATAGCTATGAAAGAGATGGTGGCGGGATTAATCCCGCCACCTCTTCAAAGAGGCGAAAAAAAATGGCCGGATTAATCCCGCCCCCCGGCTAACCGAGAATATTAAGTTAAAGTATATTTAAACGGGATAAATCCCTAACAGAATATATTGTAATCCTAATGCATTCCTAAATCCCTAAATTCTAAAATTTAAGAGAGAATGTAAGAGAGTGAATCTTTATAAAATATTATTTATAAATAGCACTGAAGGCGCCGTGCTTTCCTATAAACAATAGCGCACCCAATTTAATGTCGCTCCTGAGCTGATCACTAAGAAGAAAAAAGAAAATCTGAAGAGTGAAAAATAAAGAAATGAAGAAACCCTTGCCGGAGAAAGAACCAGATCTGAATTTGAGTGGGAAATTAAATGTATTTTCAAATTTACATGTCAGACTGATAATACTTATGTCAGAAATTCGAAATTTTTGAAATAACAGAAAAGAAAATTTAAGATGAGTTGAAACAAATAACCGACAGTCTGACATATATACTCTCCAATTCCAATGAGTGTTTTAAAATTGCATTTAATGTTATTCAAGTGCTTCAAGCTGTTTAATATTACGAAATTTTTGTAATTGTTCTACATTCTTAATATTCAAGTATATATTTATTATTTAATATTATATATATACACTAATACAATAAATAAATTGATATATTATTATGTATCATTTAAAATATATTCATAGTCTGTTTATTATTATTATTTTCTTAATTACTCGAGTAATTAATTTACATTTCCTACTATTAATGGGATATTCTTTATTATTTTCTTAATATTCAAAGAATATTCCAATATTAAACCTGATTATCATAATTAAATTAGTCTTATTCTTAATTATCTCAGTAATTATTCTACATTTGTATATATTAATAGGATTTTCTCAATTAATTTGTTATTATTTCAAGAATATTCCTATGTAAACCTTATTATCAATATTAAATTAATATATATTATTAAAACTATATTGACTATATATTAGATAAAATGATGTATTATTATGTATAATTTAAAATATGTTCATAGTGTGTATATTAATTCATTTTCTTAATTACTTGAGTAATTAATCTTCTTTATATTAATGTGATATTCTTTATTATTTTCTTATTATTCCAAGAATATTTCAATATTAAACATGATTATCATAATTAATTTAGTTAATTATTTCAATACTTGATCTACATTTGTATATATTAATGGGATTTTCTCAATTAATTTCTTATTATTTCAAGAATATTCTAATGTTAAACCTTATTATCAATATTAAATTAATATATATTATTAAAACTATATATGGCTATATATTAGATAAAATCATATATTATTATGTATAATTTAAAATATGTTCATAGTGTGTATATTAATATTATTTTCTTAATTATTCGATGTTTGTTTTGCACATATTATATATAAACACGATTATAAATTTATATATACACGTGCACACGCATTAGAAGCACTTACAAAGACACATATGCACACACATGCACATTGCCCTAAACCAAACTTGAGAAATTATATGTTGCTTCTTTATTGAAAAACATCATGTTCAACGCATGTATGATCTATATGTACTCAATCTGTGTGTATGTAACACATTGAATTTACACATGTAATATATATGTATGTTTGTGTGTATACACGTGTGTATGTATATATGTTACTAATATATGCAAGTGTACGGTTTTCATTTGTTAACACTCTATCTCTTCTCTCATACATACACAGTGTCACCATGCATAATCCCTTCTCTCATACATACACACCATGCATGATCATGATCCATAATATGTAGCATGTCTCTTCTCTCATACATACACACCATGCATGATCCATAATATGTACTGATGTTACAATATTATGTAATATGTATAATGTATATCTGTGTATAACACTCACTCTCTCATACATAAACACCATGCATGATCCATCCTAACCCTAAATCTTAAACCTTAAACCATATGTAACACATTAAATTTACACATGTAATATGTATGTATGTCTGTGTGTATACACGTGTGTATGTATATGTGTGTACTAATATATGCAATGACATTGTGTATGAATTTAATTTGTTAACACTCTTTCTCTTCTCTCATACATACACACCATGCATGATCCATGTAAATATGTACTGTCTATCTTCTCTCAAACATACACACCATGCATGATCCATAATATGTATTGTCACTCTTCTCTCATACATACACACCATACATGATCCTGTACTCTTCTCTAATATTAATATGTACTAATAATATGTATATCTATGTGTATAATACTATGTGTGTATATATGTATCGCTGCACGTGAAACTTTAACACTCTCATGGACACACACGTGTTAAACCCTTGCATGATATTTATTCTTGGGGTGTATGTGATACACCCCCGCACACGCACACGCTGATAATATAATGAAAGAATATTCGTTTAGGGCGAATCTATAGTTTATTCTTTTTAGGGTTTAAGTATATTCTTAAAAAGAATATTCGATTAGGGTTAATATATATTATATTCCTTTTAGGGTTTAAGTATATTCTTAGGTTTGTAAGGCGGCGGCGGCGGCAGTGAAATCTCCTTCTCTCTCTCACACAGGTGAGATCTCTCTCTCTCTCACACGCACACTCCTCTGAGTTTATTTATTTATTTTTATTCGCATATATATTTATATGTGTGTGTATCTTAATAATATAATTTAGATCTCTATCTCTCGCACACACACGCACACTTTATACATATACACACACAGATATATATATATATATATCTCCTTTCTCTCTCTCTTCTCTATAGATCTCTATCTCTCGCACACACGCACACTCGTATACATATACACACACAGAGATATATATATACACACACACACAGATATATATATATCTGTGTGACACAGATATATATATATATATATCTATATATATCTATATATTATATATTATATTCTATTTATTTATCTATTTCTCGCACACACGCACACTCTTATACATACATCATACATATATATATATGTATATATATATATATATATATATATATATATATATATATACACACACATATATATGTGTGTGTGTGTGTGTTTGTTTATCTGTATGATTTTATTTGTTTCACACACGCATACACACGATATACATATACACATATATATATACCTATGTATACATACATATATTATGTGTACCAGTATCTGTATAATTTTATTTATTTATCTATCTCTCACACACACACGCACTCTCCTATATAACATATACATATACATATATATGTGTGTGTGTGTGTATCTGTATAATTTTATCTGATTTGTCTATCTCTGGCACACACACGCACTCTCCTACACACACATATACATATATATTGTGTGTGTGTGTGTGTGTGTGTAGCGGCGGATTAATCCCGTCGCTATATAATTAGCCACTCGACGGCGGGATTAATCTGTCGCCATTTCAGGCAGGTTATTCGGTTATCCAAATGAGCGGCGGGATTAATCCCTCCGTACAGGGCCCGAGTGAATGGCCTGGGCGGCGGGATTAATCCGCCGCTTACGCATGCCCTGCGCGGAATCGGGCGGGATTTATCCCTCCCAAAGGCCTGCCTGAAGGGCCTAGGCGGCGGGATTAATCCCGCCGATTCCGCACAGGGCATTGGCGTCCGCGGGATTAATCCGCCGACTAAGGCCCGAGTGAAGGGCCTGGGCGCGGGATTAATCCCGCGTACGCATGCCCTGCCGGAATCGGGCGGGATTTATCCCGCCAAAGGCCTGCCTGAAGGGCCTAGGCGGCGGGATTAATCCCGCCCGATTCCGCGTAGGGAATTGGCGTCCGGCGGATTAATCCCGCCTAGGGCCCGAGTGGCGGGATTAATCCCGCCGAGCCTTCAATGCCTGTTGGAGGAATGAATCCCGCCACCCTTCCTTTTTTCTCCATTGGTGAGTCGGACCAATCCCAAACGTTTCTGTCTGAGACGTAGAAGGTTTACAACATACCAATGGAGAGACTGGGAAGGGTGGCGAATTCATTTAACCATCCCTTACATGGTGGGCGAGATTAATCCCGCCTCCTTTCTGGAGTCACTGAAGGGGTGTGCAAATAAATCCTGCCAAGTTCTCTCTGAGACCGAGAAGGGTGGCAAGATTAATTCCGCACTCCCGTTCAAGGCCTCCAGAAAGGTGGCGAGATTAATCCCGCCCACTCTTTCAGGAGGCATTGAAGGGGTGGCGAGATTAATCCCGCCGCACCTTATGTGAATATATATGTGTATTAGTATATATAAGTTGCATATCTCATTTTATTTACTTTTATCATCTTATCATAATATTTCGAGTAAAAGCTAGGAATCTATGTAAAACTGTCCAGAGCTCACATTTGTGGTGGTTCTAAAACGAAATGTTATCTTTCTTTTGCACTAGCACAAAGGTGAGCTTTGGACAGTTAATTCCGTCACTTCTCTCTGTGTATTATTTTTGTATATTCGGGTTTATACAAGTGTGTGTGCTTTTTATATGATTTGTATTCATAGTGTATTATTTTGCAGAAGGACGATTTAATTAAACAAGGAGATCGAGTCATTAGTATGGAGTCGTCGTCAAATTCTGGGTAAGAATTAAAAAAAATCTGTTATACTCGGATATGTGCTTGAACTAATCATTTTTGTATTCAGATGTGGAATTGAGGTGACATTAAAGACGAGAGCAGGAGAAGAGATGGGCAGGGGGATTCTGGAATCAACTTGGCCATATTTCAAACTAAACGGGAAGCGCATTGGAACAACCATGGTTGCTGTCAAACTAACCTCTGTCACATCGCATGGACAAGCAAAACAATGGAAAGTGGGTGTGCTAGTCAAGCATCCGAAAGCATGCTTGAACCCAGATTGACGATGCTCGACACATATGCCTTGTTCCATCCAATGTCACGTTCTCGGATCCAGAGGTCGCCAGTTACAACATTAATTTCGGGTGGTTTTGTCGACTTGTGGATAATGACGTTCACGTGTTCACTAATGATGTTGACCGTGGAGTTCTTCTTCAACTCAACGAAAGCCCATCTATGGAGGGGATCCAACTGGATGTCTACTTCGAAGATCTTCAGACTCATCGAGTAGGTGTATTCTCAGGAGATTGCTTCACAATACAGAAAATCACAAGTGGAGCAATCTTCCCTCTTCACATTGAAGAAGAACACAGCGACATTAAGGAGATTGAGAGGGTGGCTTGGTCTCAGGTTCTTTACAGATCACGTTCAATTTGCTTAGCAAATTTGGGAGCTGGAAGAGTGTGCCGAGAACATTAGAACACATCAATCGGGGATCACACATGTTGATTCGGATCGTAAAAGAAAATCAGTCGTTTTGTCAGCTGCACCTGTGGCGTCCCATGCTGCAATAAGCCACAAGGAAATGATGTTGGATGATAGGATTTACGAGTGTAGGGTTAAGTATTGCAGCGTCAACCCAAACTTCAATTACAGGCCACTCAATCAGGAACGTGTAGCTGAGCTCATGGAGAAGATGAAGGACGACAATTCTTACACCGTTCCACATAATGCTGTTTTGTGCGCATACTACGAGAGAAACAAAGGCGCTGACAAAGTGTGGATCACAACACCGGAACAAATGAGAAGGTTCAGACGGAGAATAGAAAATCATCAAGTACTACATCATTAGTGGCCAGCACACAATAACGGCAGCCCAACGACTTCTCGACGAACACAACAAAGGAACGATGGCAACAAAACTTTCCGAGCATACCCGTGAGAAGCTGACGAAAAGATCGGCGTTTTTAGCGAAGCCGAATCTCACAATCGAGCAGTACCATAAGTTATCGGCGGAATGGGACGCTGCAGACACCAACCACTACAACAGCAAAATATGGGAGAAGTTCAAACACACGCGAGCCGTGTGGGAATCTCTTCAGCGACCACAAAGAGCTACCGCAGGGAATACACAATCTGCGGACTACCGGGTAAGCAAATTGTTTGGGCGGGATTTATCTCGCCGGTATATTAATCTGTCTTTTTTCTCAGAGAGTTGAAGAAATTGTAGCAGTTGATTTTGCCCAGGTGGGCGGGAAGGAAACATCCTTTTTGATGATGTTGATTTCTTGTCCCGAGGATAGGATCTTTGCGAAATGGTTGGGGATTATGGAATCCTTTGCAAAAGGAACACTGAAGAAGAAGCAGACAAGTGAAGTGGAGCCCTCAGAGAAGTCTGCAAAGAAACCCAGTAAGACGCCGAAGGCTAAGTCTGTTCAATCTATAAAGGATGTAGACAACGATTTCAAGCTCACATGGTTGAAGCCTTTAAATGGAACAACGATGGAGGAGATGGAAGTCTTGGCTGATTTGGTGATTGATGGCAAATTACAGATTAACAACAGCAGCCCCACCTCTCCTTTTCATCTCAAGGCAATGGAGTTGAAGACGGTCAGGCACTTCAAGGAGTGGTTGGGAATACACTGCCACAAACTGGGTTGGATTTCGGCTTCAACATACGAAGAGGTCAGCAAATATTTGCATGTGACAAATGATGATATGCTTGTCGAATGGGTGAATCAATCGGAAGATCTGGGCAAGAATCTATTGCACGCCAACGCCAAAAGGAGAACATTGCGATGACGCCTTCTCTTATGGCAGTCCTTCAGCAGCGGAGAACCGAGTTGAACCTTATAAAGGAGGATGCTACGAATCACGACAAGCCCTACAGATGTTTGTTGTTGGATTCGGAGACTTTATGGGGTACCATCACTGCTTGTAGGAAACCGTTTCAATTGTTCGTGATGGATCGGCGGGTGTCAAAAAATCCTTCGACAGACAGGACACTAGAGGATTTGGTGGAGAAACTTAGCCGTGCAAGATGTACAAAGAAGGTATTTATTATTGAATTCATACTTGCACTCTTGACTGATATCTACGTTTTCAGGTATTTATTTCTTGATTCTTGCTCATGTCACCGATACCTTTGCCTTCTCCTTTGCCAAGAGGAATAAACATCGTTGGACAGGATTTTATATGAATGATGCTGATCCGAAGTGCATTGATTCGGTTGTTCACTTGGTTGTTAGGAATGCGCCAAACAGTTTCAAACTTCCAAATGACTGGCCAGGCATCTGTTTGCACTCCAACGGCCCTGAACCTCCATCCGATACACCGATAGTAGAGTGACGTATTCGGCAATGTACGTTATCCAAACATCACAAGTCAAGCGGCACGGAGCATCGTCAACTTGATCAGGGGTCCTCACAGTGATGCGTGGGTTTTTGACTACTGCACTAGGGGGTCCGTCTTGAAGGAGTGTTACCTTCGGCATACATGTGTATTTGCCGTTGAAAAGGATAAGACCATGGTTGAGGACCTGAACAAGTGGATAGATAGGTTCTCAACTGACTACCCCAACGAATCCATAAAGGAGTATTTGAGAAAGTTCCCTCCGATAAGTGCGATAGCTCTGAAGACGAATCTGGTTCAATGTCGGAGTCTGAGGACGAACTTCAATCAGATATTAGACCGGAAGTTATCTACAGAACATTTGCACACTCCATTACCCATGGAAACATCAATAGAAGATAAGAAGATCTTGAACCATCTCACAAGCGGCTTAGACCTTCTTCGCCTCACTCAGAAGGTAATAGCGAAGAAGAATTGTTAATGAGTTCTTAGAGTGACGAATAGTTGTAAATGAGTGTAACATAAGGCATTTTTGTATATTTCGTTTATATTTGTACAGAAAATAAATTCTCAAGGATTAATGAAGCTTTTAGTTCAAACATGGGTCACACATTAACAAGGTAAATAATATACCTTGATAATTTTAAGGTCAGCTAATTATCATTTTGCAGATGTAATGAAACAATTGAGAACATGGATTTTCAGCATTGGCATGAGGTAAGAGAGGGGTTTGGCGACAATTTCTTGTGCCACCACAGAGTTCATGCAGGAAATGGATAATAATGCAGCTCAAAACATCGTTACCATGGGGGCCACTTCAGTTTTTTCATCATCATTTTTATTGGCTTCAGTTCCGAAATCAATTTCTTCAGCGCATGCAATATCTGAATCTTGTAAGGATGATGTACAATTAAATGATGAAGGGATAGGCAACGAGATAGTCAACGGATAAATGTGAAAGGGAGCAAACAAGTGATTTGCAAAGTATTCAAGAGGCAACGCTATCCATGTTACTCATGGCCATATTGTGTTGTTGGATGTCAATGGTGTTCTGCTTCATCGACAAAGGCCCGAGGATAGGAAAAAAGAAATCAAACAAGGAGATTTCATTCCTTGTCATGGTAAATTTCGATATGATATTATTTTTCGTCCAGGGTTGGATCGTCTCTTTCAAAAGCTTAAGGAGATGGGTGCGCTTGTGGGGATTTGGTCATGCATGCAGATTCATAACTTAACACCGCTGTTGAATTTGCTTAAGAAACATTGTAGTGTTGCAGAAGAGGTGATTCGTAAAGATTGGATTTTTGACCAGCGAATATGTTATAAACCTCTCGAATTTCACAATATAAGAAAGGAAAGCAAGTCTTCAAGAATGAAAGAATAATTGGGACTCATGGGGAGATCAGTCGCTTAAGGATAATGAAGAATGCACATATCTTAGTAGTAGACGACTCTCCTCAGAAGGCTATGCTCAACCAAAACATTGCTTGTATTCATCCAATCACTTTCGATCCATATTCTGATACGATATCATGGATGAGCTAGTGAACTACTTGGATACGTGCCTCAGAAAGAAGAATCTCGAAAATTTTTGTGAGCAGTATCCACCGTATCAACATTTCCTGAAGCTTTTCTTTCTCGTGATTTGAATTTTATAAAATGAAGGATAGCAACCGGGCGCTTTATAATATTATTCTTAAGGAACGTCATTTTTAGATGAGCCTTTATGCAGACCTGGTCTTATTACATCTTATGTATTAACAAGGATGGCAACTCCCAATTGCATTCGTGAGAGTGTTAGTGGTGGCAACAACATCAAGATATTGACCAAAATGATTTGATTAATCCGGAGAGTGATGATTTAGACAAAATGAGGAGATTTCTGTATGTTAGGAAGAAAGTATTTATAAATAATTAACATGTTGATAAGAAAATGATTTCATTTGTAATTATGTTTGATAGTATTTCTTATTATTGTAAACTATTTTTAGAATAATATGAATATTCTAAGATATTTTAGGAATATTCCTTACTAAGTAAGGTTATTGAAGGATTAATTAATTAATTAATTAATATTTAAGGCTTAATTACATATTAATTAAATGATTAATTAATAATTAAAACTTAAGTATTAATTAGTAATTTATTTTATATTCCCATTTTCACGTATCATGCCCACTTTAGTTATCATGCCCATGCATTTAGTTACAACGTAACATAAATTGTATAATCGCAGATTTTGTATTTATGAGAGTGCCAATTACTAACAACGTTAAAGATATTGAATTGGTGTCTTTAAGAAACTTAAATATTATGAATAGAATATGAAACAATATATATATATTATATATCAATGGCTAAGAGGAATCTTTTTATTAAATTAATAAAATAAAGTATAGATGAAAAATGCTTAGTAAGGAGTCCTTACATGTAATTATTGTGTGTGAATTAATTTCATTAGTTTTTATATATCAATAAAGTGGCAAAATAAGTTTTACCATTCGTTGATAAATGTAATATTATAATTAAATTATTTTAAAATAATTATTGAAAGATTTAATTAATATAACATATCAATTTATATTAATGCAATGTATTCAGTACAGCATGATTATCTTGTTATGATAATAGCACAACTTATAAGTTATAATATTAACATGACTTATAAGTTTATTCACGTTTTCAGACTGCAAGAGGCAACTTTCATCATGACATATTATTTTGTATGCCACTTGAAAGAATGGTTTCACATGAAGAAAATAAAAATTTGATTGTTGAGTACACAAGCGAAACATTATACATATAATGAAATGTATAATTACTCTCGCTAGAGTACACAACAAATTAAGTTTATTTGCACTGAAAAGAGTATGGCATGTACAAATTTGAAAAAATAAAAATTACAGACAATGATTGATAATTCAATTTGTGTGTCAGTCGATAATAAAAGTAATTCTTTACAAGAAGCATCTTGTGACACAACAGATTTTCTTGTAAAGATATTTACACAATACATGTCATACATACAAGTACATAATATAACTAGCATACATGGCATGTTTATAGATTGGTAAATATAAGTGTCATTTGATGGAGGCGTCTAGAAAATGCGGAACACAGTGCAATCTATTGAACCAATTTTGCAATATTGTCTCAGTTCTCCCTTCATACTAGCAGACCTTTACCAAATTAAATAACTCTATTGTTTAAGTGTTTGTTCGTTCTCGTTCGATTTGACAAACATGTCTTAAACTCTTGACCTCCTACAAGTGCTGGTTATTGCTAGTACCACTTCTTCGACCACTAATTTCTTGATTAAATAGTAGTTGGAAGTGCTTATGATGTACTGGGTACTTTGCATGTATGCATTGAGAGAGGCATATTTTTGTCTTGTCCTTTCCTTTGTCATTTGCAATAACTAGAGAATGTAGTGCTGAACCATGTGTAATGGATTTCCCTTGTATCAGATGGAGCTTTGTTAAAGGATCATATTTTTAGTGCATAGTTAATTATTCTTTCTTATGTAAGTATGACTTACTGTCCACAAGTAAATTACATAACTTTACTTTGTTATCTTTTCTTAATTTTAAATTCACATACATAATATAGTAACATTACAAAATCACAAAACCAAAACGATACTATTTCTTTTAAATTATTAAATCTTGTTAGAACTTTATATTTCTAACTTATATTTTAAACAAGAAAATATATTTATCATTAACGTATGAATATGAATATAAAAGCAATAAATTATTTATTAAATGATTTATAAAATCTATAAATTTTGAAATGCATATGTACATAAAAGTCAGCAAAAGTCTAGACTTTGTTCTAATTGAGCAAACTTCAAGGTTATCAACTTTAATAAATATTCATTTTAAAAGCTGGAAACACGTAATTTTCTCGACAATACAAAGTCTAAACATTTACTAACTTAAATATACATATACATTTAAAAATTTATATTTTATAAATCAGTTAGTAAATAATGTATTACTCTTATATTTATATTCATATATTAATAATATTTTACATTTCAATATTAAAATACAAATTAGAAAATATAAATTATAAAAGATCTAATGTATATTTTATGATTGACAAATATTAATATATTATCTATATTAATTTAAAGTTAACAACATAAATAACAAAGTAAAAATATAAAATTTACATGTGAATGATGAATATACTTACATAAGGGCAAAAAAATAATTCTTTGAATTCAAATCATTCCAATCCATAATTATGCATACGACTAGAGATTGCATACAAGTTATAGTTTAATAAATGTTGATTGTGTTTGTTCATGAATATAAAATTGTATTTATGAAAGAATTTAAAACTTGTTTAAGGAATGTAATTCGAAGAAAAAGAAGTTTCACAACAATTTGTACTCAAACTAATTATATTAAAACTTTACAATTTTAAGGATGATCTAAATTAAACACTGATCTTTATATGAACGAGACTGAGTATTTAATTGGAAACAATACTTAAGAATGGTGAAGTTTAATTCCAAATAATTGTTAGACTTTTATCACATTAAATATTAACCGCTGTATAATCCGGGGTAAAAAACACTATTAAGAAAATAAAAGTAAATTAAATGTATGAGGCTATATGTCATAAGTTCATAGTTGAAGTATAAGAATTAGATGAATCTTGTTGTTATTTTGATATACACCCACCGCATGACTAATAATGCCAGTTAAGAAAGTTATCTCTACTCAATGGACTCCTAATTAAAAAATTACTAAACAAGAATTATCTTGTTCTAAAAAAGGATGAGATGTTTAATACACACACATTCAAAATTCAAATGAGAAGAATCTCGTTTAAAATAAGTAATGATTTATATGACAATAGTTCTATTATATAAACAAACATCACAATGTTGGTAACATATTGTAATGAGTTATAACTCATTAATTTTACACGTTACTACTTAATTTGAAATAGCTCTTGCTGAAATAGATTACATATATATGTGTGTGTGTGTGTAAACATGCTTATAAGTTAAACATTACCTCCAAGATCAAATTCTAAGCCTTTTTAATATATTAAGTTTTTGCTACCCAATTATTTAGTCAATTTAGTGCATAGGTAATTATTTTTTCCTTATGCAAGTATGACTGATCTTGTATAAGTAAATTATATAACTTTACTTTAGTATTTATTTTGTTAATTTTAAAATTTACATACATACTATATGAACATTAAAAAATCATTAAACAAGAACCATAATATTTCATTTCACTTTATAAAAGTGTACATGTAATCTTTTATAACCTTATATTTTCTAACTTTTATTTTCAATAAAGAAATGTTAAAAGTTATTAATGTTTAAATAAGAATATAAGAGTAATATCTTTAATTATTAATTGAATTATATATTATATTAGTTTTTAAATGCATATGTATATAAAAGCTAATGAAAGTTATATTCTGTTTTATTCGAGCAAACTACAAGTGTACAGCTTTGATAAATAAGCTTTAATAAGCATCTTACTTTAATAATTGGTATACCCCAATTTCCTAATTTTTATATACATTTGCATTTAAAATAAATATAATTTATAAATCAATTATAATTATATGTTTTCATATACATACATTAATAATTTCTTACCTTTCATTGGGCAATAGTTAAGTGTCTTTAAGTATTATTCATTAATTAAGTAATGTTAAGAAAATTCCATTGCACTAAGAGTACTTTGATACATCTTAATCTTTGAGGCAGTTAAGTGAGTTAAATCTCTTAAGTTGCATCCACACCAATTCAATAGTTAAGTGTTTAAACCACTTACATTTGCACTATTTTATAATACTTAATTTTAGGAGTTTGAAATTCAAAACTCCAATAACCCTTTTATGGATTTGCATAAGCAAATCCAATGGTATTATGCTTAAATGGAAAATGAATAAAGATTGTAATGGACTTACCAACTCTTGCATTGTAAAAAAAGCACTACATACATATGCATTTTTAAATATATATAAAAGTAACTAATAATCTTAAATTTTACATATATATAAATTTTAAATAAATTTGAACACTATAAATGTATCATAATTAATACTATATATAAATAGATAGATAGATAGATAGATAGATAGTGTGTGTGTGAATAGATTCATTTATAGGATGAAGTTTGAAATCCATGCCCAATCCTGGCCCTACGATGCAGATGATGCTCCATTTCACACCAAAATAGAGCAGATTTTAGGGTTTCTGGATCCTTGCACAGACAAAGGACATGGCATCTGCACAACAAATGCCCCCTCCCAAGTGAAATATAATTCACATTAGAATATGTTAATATATTTGTTCATGTGTGATAATACAAAGAGTTAAAAGTTAAAAGGACTCCTCAAGCCATAGTACAATACTGGCTCATATTTAATAATAATGCTTAATTTGGTTTTGCACGTCGTGACAAGAATCCCTGCAATGAAAAAGTAGATATGAATTATGAGTTGAGCTTGAGCGAAAGAAATGTAGAGGACACTGTGATAGTGTGCAGCCTAAAGGATCTCAAAGTAAACTATGCAATGAGTTAACAATTCTTGCTGAGATAGCTGATAACATGAACATCAACAAGGGCACCAAAATATGGGGCGAGCACTAATTCACTTAACCCTACTTGCAAGCATGGTTAAGTGATTTAATGTTTTCCCTTGATTTTGGCACTGTGCTAGCAATTAAGTGAATTAAGTGGCAGAATATGACAAAAATGGCAATGAGATTGTTTTTTAAATGAATTAAAAATTAAAAATTAAAATAAATATTGAGAATATTTATAGAATATTATTGAATATGCTTTATTCATAACTTTTAATTGATTGAACTAAATAAAGTTTAAATGAATTAACTATGCAATAACCATGAAATGTGTTTTGTGTATCGTTATTGATAAAGGTAAAATATTAGAGAATAGGACATCCTATTATGGAGATAATAAAGGTAAAATATTAAGAAAATAGAAAGAAATCCTTATCGAGAGGAAAAGGTGAGAAGGAAAAGGGAAAGGAAAAAGAAATCTTAAAAAGGAAAAGGATGGTGGCGAGAGAAGGGTAGTTAAGAGGTAGTTAGGGCAATGGAGAAGGGGTTCAAGAAGTTCAGTAGGAGAGAGAGTCTCCACACTTTGTTCTCTTATATCATGTTAGAAATGAAGATGCATATTATAAGATCTTGTGCGTGTGATATGTATACTCGGATCTAACAAGGCAATAGCCAAAATCCGTTCTTGCCCTTGACTTTGGAGACCAATCATTGTGACATTAAGAGAAGGTGTTTTAATTATATATATGTGGGTGTATCCTTTCTTAAAGGTTGAGATAAAGAAAAACGGTTAAACAGGAAAAGGTGAGGTTTTCTCTTTTCCTGTTTAATATTTGGCGACCACGGAGGGATTTCACCATTGCAGTTTAGCATTTATTGAGAAAAGAGGCTAAAGTGACAAAATTTTCATTTTGAAAATGGCTCAGAAGATGTAGAGGATGTGTATAAGAGAAGAAATGAATGGAACCTTGCAAAAACCATCGTCCTGATCTAGCATTAGCTGATCAGAGGAACCAAAGGCAGGCCAATAGAGTGGTTGCCCAATAACAACCTGAATTTGACGAAAATAAATGTTAAAATATCCTTGGAAGATAGTAGACGATAATGCAGAAATAATATGAAATCTGAGCATGATCCAGAAAATTGGAGGCAGTATCAAAAAGCTGGTTTAAAGGAAACTATGAGAGGAGTGCCTGTTCATATACCAAGATTGCAAGGAGAAGGATCTCTTGAGAATTCCCGAGGAGGAAGGGAGTAAGGTGTAAGAGGAAATACATCGGAGCAAAGGATTATTACAAATATGACACTTTTACCGGAAATGTTTGGGGTACGGTGATGTATCCCACATTCTCTACATGCAAGAAAGAAGGAAAATCAGAAAAAACATTTATAACAGTTTGAAGAGGTAGTAAAACTGTATAAGGTGATTTTATATAAAATAATCAATATTGTCACGACTCAATATAGGATGCAGGATACAGGATACGGGTTACAGGATATGCCTATAGGATATGTATGTAGGATATTCTTACAGGATATGCCTACAGGATATTCCTATAGGATATACCTACAGGATATTCCTACATGATATGCCTATAGGATATACTACAGGATATGCCTAGAGGATAAGGGTCACTATTTTTAGCTCATGAGTAAATTAGACTCACGACCAGATTAGCTTGGAATTGTGAGTATAAAAGCTTGACCTAATTGTTGTACAATCAGTTACTATCAACACCAGTCTTTTCTACGATCAATCTTGTCTTGTCTTGCTCCTTGCCTCCTACTCTTGTCTTGTTTTTGGTTCCTAATTCCTGTCTTGCTCCCTGTTTTGCTTCTGAGTCAAGCTTCCTTATTCTCAAATCCTGCTCACTTCCTTGTTCTTAGATCATGGCTTGACAGTTTGATAATAACTCCTTTCATAGCTTTCCAATTTCCATTACTTTTTTCCTTGATTCTTTTCCTTCGTTTTCCTCCTTTTTTCTTTCATAGATCATGGCCGATTTTGAGCAATTTCAACGTGAGCACCAAATATTGCTTCATGAGCTGGCCACTTTGCACCAAGTGGTCACAGATCTGCAAGGTTCCACCAACGTGGCGCATGCAGCTGCTAATGCATCCCCCAAGGCTGCTGCACAAGCTCTCTCAAGCATTCGTGGTTTTCTCTCCATCGAACATTTCTTCGGAGCCGAAGATGCATGCTGGAAAAGTTCAATGGCAATCATGCCGATTTTCAAGGATTCCTGAATCAGATCAGGCTTTTAATTCGCATGCAACCACACCACTACTTGACTGATGCACAAAAGGTTGGCCTTTTAGCATCCGGATCTCCACAGGCTTGGGTTGCCCCTTTGCTGGAGCGTGACGACCCATTGATGGAAAACTTTAAAGGTTTCGTGGCTACTTTTGAAGCTTGCTTTGAAGATCCCGATAAGTACAGTTCCGCATGCATGAAGTTATGAAAGTTCACACAAGGATCTCGACCAGCTTCCGTCTATGCATCCGAATTTTAATAACTTTGTACAAACATTTCATGGGACGAGACTGCATTGATTGAACACTTCCATTTTGGGTTGAGAGATGACGTGAAGGACCTTCTCCTTACGTTACCGGATGCCCAAACATTAGCGGAGATCATTCAACAGGCCATTCGCTATGACAACCGCTTGTTCGAGCGTCATCAGGAAAAATCCCGTCAACAGTTCCTGCAAACCAATCCTGCAACTGGTACATACTCTTGTGACACCCTCTGGAGTAGTTCTTATGGAGGTTGAGAAATATAAGCGTGGCTCACTTTCTGCTATTGAGAAGCAACGTTGCCGTAGTGAGAATCTATGTTTGTATTGTGGTGAAGCAGGACACAAGGCGGCGAAATGTCCTATTAAAGCCAAGAAGTTCAAGATGCGTGAAGTTGAAGCTAAAGTTCAGTTGGAAAACTTCAATGTTCACTTCGTCTAGGAGCCACGAAGTTGGACGTAGGTGTAGGCTCCATTGGTGCTGCTCATACCATTCCATCACTCAAGTTTTTGTACACATTATCTCAATAATCGAGAGCTCAAGGAGTTTGCCCTGTTAGACACTGGTGCAAATGCATGCTTCATGGATGACACTTTTGCAACTAACATGGCATTCCAGTGGTGAAGTTGAAGCGTGCAGTTCCTATAGAGGTGGCCGATGGTCGTCTGATTGCTTCTGGTGCAGTTACCATGCTACCAAACCTCTCTCTTGTAATCATGGCGCATTCAATTCGATTTCCTTCAACTTGATCAAGACTCGTCGACTCCCATCATTTTGGGCATGCCATGGTTCGTTGTTGCAAATCCTAGATGACTAGAGGTCTAGGATGCTCACGTTTTCCTCTCCGACAACCAGGATCAATCTGTACCTTCCTATGTGCAGATACATCCTTAGTGTCTGAGGCATACAAGCTACAGGATTGACCGTGCCTGTTCCTATATCAGTGTTGAAGACTCCTCCTCGACAGGATTCACCTCATGTCAGTTCCTCAGCACATCCGCAGGCTCTCTCCACTCCTGTAAGTTTGGATTCCTGTACAGGTTCTTCCAATCCTGTATCAGTGTCGAAGGTTCCTCCTCAACAGGATCCACCTCCTATTGGTTCATCAGCACACTCACAGGCTCTCCTCACTCCTGTGCATCCACGGACTTCTATACAGGATTTTCCAATCCTGTACACTTGTCAACATCCACACATGTTTTCCCAATCCTGCCTCTTTTATTACTCTTCTTCTGTTCCACCCCCAAGATCCTTCCTCTTTTTCAATCACAGCTCCCTCCTTCTCCTCTCCGAGTTCTTACCACTCATGCATGAACTTGCCACTGATCCTGCTCCTTTTCATCTTTTTGCCTTCCAAGTAACTCCTACGTCCTCTTCTACCTTTCTGTATCTGACCCCTGTTTTTCAATCTCCTTCTCTGTTCCTTCTTCTTCTCCTCCTTCTTCTCTACCATCCAAGTATCACTCCTTTCAGGACATTTTTGACAAGCACAAGGTTGCAGTTCTTCTTGTTCACAGGTCCTACGACTGTCCTATTGATCTTGTGGAAGGAAAGACTCCACCGTTCGACCGATTTATGCACTGTCACCTACAGAATTGGAGGTTCTTCGTTAGTACATCGAGGAAACTTGGCATCCACTTCATTCGTCACTCAAAGTCCCCTGCAGGAGCACCTATCTTCTTTTCAAGAAAAAGATGGGAGTTTACGTTTGGTTGTGGACTACAGAGGTTTGAATCAAGTCACCATTCGGAACTGGTACCATTGCCATTGATCCTGAAACTTCTCGATCGGCTGCAAGGAACAAAGGTGTTCACGAAGATCGACTTACGAGGGGCTTACAATCTTGTATAGATTCGTCCAAGCGATGGTGGAAGACTGCCTTTCGTACAAGGTATGGACACTTCGAGTACATGACAATGCCTTTCGGACTTACCAATGCCCCAGTTGTGTTCCAACACATGGTGAACGACATCTTTCGTGACTTCTTGGACCAATTTGTGGTAATCTACCTCAATGACATTTTGATTTTCTTCAAGGACTAGGCGGCTCATGAAAACATGTACGACTAGTCCTACAGAGGCTTCGCGAGCATGGCCTATATGCGAAGTTGGAGAAGTGTTTCTTCGACAGGGATACTGTGGAGTTCTTGAGCTACATTGTCTCTCTTGCTGACGTTTCCATGGACATGCACAAGGTGAAGACTATCGCGGAGTGGGAGAGGCCCAAGTCTGTATGAGACGTACAATGTTTCCTTGGATTTGCAAACTTCTACAAGCGTTTCATACATGACTTCTCCAAGCGTGTACTTCCATTCACGGAAAAGTTTGCAAGCGTTTCATACAGGACTTCTCCAAGCATGTACTTCCACTCACGGAACTCACCAAGCGCACAAGAGTGTTCTCTTGGTGCGACAAGGCAGAACATGCATTCACAACACTCAAGGACGCCTTCATGACAGCTCCAATTTTAACACATCTTGATCCTTCTTCGTTGAAGCAGATGCCTCGAATTTTGCAGTAGGATCTGTTTTATCACAAGTTGGAGAAGACAAGTTGCATCCGTAGCTTTTCACTTCGTAAGTTCCTTTTGGCAGAGATCAATTACCAGATTCATAACAAGGAACTCAAGGCCATTGTGGATTCGTTCGAGGAGTGGCGGCATTTCCTAGAAGGTGTTGCGCATCCTGTACAAGTTCTTACGGATCACAAGAACCTGGAGTATTTTTAAACTGCTCGAGTTTTCAGTCGGTGACAGGCTAGGTGGGTGGAGTTCCTATCACGTTTTGATTTCGTCATCATCTACAGGCAAGGTTTTCAAAATGGCAAGGCGAATGCATTGTCTAGGCGCTCTTACCTTGCACCGACCCCGGGCGATCCTGCATATGACTGTCAAAAGCAAGTGTTTGCTGGGTCCTGATTGACTTCGGCTTGCAGCACTACAAGTTCATCAGGCTCCAGCAGATTCCACACTCCTACAGGACATCCATTTGCAGTTGGCTACAAAAGACTTGGCAAGGAATGTGTTTTCACACGTTAGTCCTAACATCGCAAGTTCCTCTTCCTCTAGTTCCCATACAGACTACAAGTTTTACTATACAAGATGGACTTCTATACTGGGAAGGTCTCCTGTACGTTCTTGTTGGTGTTTGCAGGACTCGTGCGGTACAGGATTATCATGATACGATGTGGCCAAGACAGTTGAGTTGGTGACTCGTAACTATTGGTGGCCTGGGTTGTGAGGTTTTGTGGACAAGTTTATACGGAGTTGTGACACCTGCAATAGGTCGAAGATGCCTCGTCACGCGCCCTCTGGTCTTCTTCATCCTCTTCTTGTTCCTTCTGCTCCTTGGAGATCCATTTCTATGGATTTCCTCACAGATCTTCCTCCCTTGTGGATTTGATGCAGTTCTTGTGGTGGTTAACCGTTTCACCAAACAAGCTCATTTCCTACCATGTCACAAGACTGCTACAGGCCAGACAACCGTTGAGTTGATGATCCACGAAGTATTCCAACATCATGGTCTTCTTGAGAGCATTGTTTCTGATCGAGGCCCACAATTTATGTCCAAGTTTTAGCGAGAACTTCTCCGGAGTCTATAAGTTAAAGCAGACCTTTCTTCATAATACCATCCACAAACTGATGGCCAGTCAGAACACACGATTCAGACCTTGGAGCAATATCTTCGCTGCTTCATCAGTTGTCACGACCCGATACATGATACAGGATTCCGGATAGGATATGGGTTGCAGGACTTTCCTACAGGATTTCGGATATAGGATATGGGTTGCAAGACTTTCCTACAGGATATTCCTATCAGGATTCCGAACACAGGATACGGTTGCAGGATATTCCTACAGGATATGCCACAGGATATGCCTAGAGGATAAGGGACATGTGGACTCATCTTAGCCTCTGCATGCATGCAACCACTTTTAGCACTCATGCCTAGATTAGCTCTTGGAGTTGTGAGCATAAAAGCTCTGACCTAATTGTTGTACAATCAGTTACTATCAACACCAGTCTTACTACGATCGATCTCGTCTTGTCTTGTTCATGTCTTGTTTCCTGTCCTGCTCTTGTCTTGCTCCTGTTCCTATCTTACTCCTGGATCCTGTCCTGTTCCTGTCTTTTCCGGATCCTGTCATGTTTCTGTCTTGTTCCTGGATCCTATCCTGCGCCTTCCTGTCTTGCTCCCGGATCCTATCCTGATCCTGTCTTGCTCCTGGATCGTCCTTCCTGTTCCTATTCCTAGTTCCTGTCCTGCTCTCGGTCCTACTCCTGAGTCAAGCCTTCCTGTCCTTAGAATCCTGTTCTCTTCCTGGTTCTGGATCATGGCTTAACAGTTTGATAGTAACTGCTTTCATAGCTCTCCATTTTTCAGCTACTTTTTTTTCCTTGATTCTTTTCCTTCGTTTCCTCCTTTTTTTCTTTCATAGATCATGGTTGATTTTGAGCACTTTCAACGTGAGCACCAAATGTTGCTTCATGAGCTGGCCACTTTGCGCCAAGTGGTCACCGATCTGCAAGGTTCCACCAATGCGGCACATGCAGCTGCTGATGCATCCTCCAAGGCTGCTGCGCAGGCTCTCCTTAGGCATCGGTGGTTCCCTCTTCATCAAACTTTTCTTCGGAGCTGAAGGTTAGCATGCCAGAGAAGTTCATGGCAATCGTGCCGATTTTCAAGGTTTCCTGAATCAGATCCGGCTCTTGATCCATATGCAACCACGGCGCTACTCGACTGATGCTCAAAAGGTGGGTCTTTTGGCATCCTTACTAAGTGGATCTCCACGGGCTTGGGTTGCTCCCTTGTTGGAGCGTGACGACCCATTGATGGAAGACTTTGAAGGTTTCGTGGCTGCCTTTGAAGCCTGTTTTGGAGATCCTGATAAGTACCGTTCTGCATGCACAAAGTTACGGAAGCTCACTCAAGGATCCCGACCAGCTTCCGTCTATGCATCCGAATTTCAGCAACTTTGCACGAACATTCCATGGGACGAGACTGCATTGATCGAACACTTCCGTTTTGGGTTGAGGGATGACGTGAAGGACCTTCTCCTTACGTTACCGGATGCCCAAACATTAGTAGAGATCATGCAACAAGCTGTTCGTTGCGACAACCATTTGTTCGAGTCGTCACGAAAGATCCTGTCAGCAGTTTCCTGCAAACCAAGTCTACAGCTGTGGTACATGTTCCTGCACCACCTTCTGGAGTAGTTCCTATGGAGGTCGAGAAATCCAAGCGTGGCTCTCTTTCCGCTGCTGAGAAGCAACGTCGTCGCAGCAAGAACCTGTGCTTGTATTGTGGTGGAGCAGGACACAAGGTGGCAGATGTCCTATTAAAGCCAGGAACTTCAAGACATGTGAAGTTGAAGCTGAAGTTCAGTCGGAAAACTCCAATGTCCACTTCGTTTAGGAGTCGCGAAGTTGGACATAGGTGCAGGCTCCATTGGTGCTGCTCATACCATTCCATCACTCAAGTTCCTGTACACATTCATTTAATAATCGAGAGCTCAAGGAGTTTGCCTGTTAGACACTGGTGCAAATGCATGCTTCATGGATGACATTTTTGCAACTCAACATGGCATTTCGGTGGTGAAGTTGAAGCGTGCAGTTCCTGTAGAGGTGGCCGATGGGCGTCTGATTGCTTCTGGCGCAGTTACCCATGCTACCGAACCTCTTCCTGCAGTCATGGCACATTCAACTGTTCAATTTCCTTCAACTTGATCAAGACTCGGTCGACTCCCATCATTTTGGGCATGCCATGGTTCGTTGTTGCAAATCCGCAGATCGACTGGAGGTCTAGGACGCTCACGTTTTCCTCTCCACAGCTAGGATCAATCCTGTACCTTCCTGTGTGCAGGATACATCCTTAGTATCTGAGGCAGTACAAGCTACAGGATTGACCGTGCCTGTTCCTGTACCAGTGTTGAAGACTCCTCCTCGACAGGATTCACCTCATGTCAGTTCCTCAGCACATCCGCAGGCTCTCTCCACTCCTGTAAGTTTGCGTTCCTGTACAGGGTTCTTCCAATCCTGTATCAGTGTCGAAGGTTCCTCCTCAACAGGATCCACCTCCTGTTGATTCGTCAGCACATTCGCAGGCTTTCCACTCCTGCGCAACCACGGACTCCTGTACAGGATTCTTCCAATCCTGTACACTCGTCAACCACACAGGTTTTTCCAATCCTGCCTCTTTCTGTTACCTGCTTCTGTTCCACCCCCAAGATCCTTCCTCTTTTTCAGTCACAGCTCCCTCCTTCTCCTCTCCGAGTTCTTACCACTACCATGCATGAACTCGCCACTGATCCTGCTCCTTCCACCTTTTTGCCTTTCAAGTAACTCCTACGTCCTCTTCTACCTTTCCTGTATCCGACTCTCCTGTTTTTCAATCTCCTTCTCCTACTCCTTCTCCTTCTCCTCCTTCTTCCCTACCATCCAAGTACCACGACTTTAAGGACGTTTTTGACAAGCACAAGGCTGCAGTTCTTCCTGTTCACAGGTCCTACGACTGTCCTATTGATCTTGCGGAAGGAAAGACTCCACCGTTCGGACCGATTTATGCATTGTCACCCACAGAGTTGGAGGTTCTTCGTCAGTACATCGAGGACAACTTGGCATCCGGCTTCATTCGTCACTCAAAGTCCCCTGCAGGAGCGCCTATCTTCTTTGTCAAGAAGAAGGATGGGAGTTTACGTTTGGTTGTGGACTACAGGGGTTTGAATCAAGTCACCATTCGGAATCGGTACCCGTTGCCATTGATCCCGGAACTTCTCGATCGGCTGCGAGGAGCAAAGGTGTTCACGAAGATCGACTTACGAGGGGCCTACAACCTTGTACGGATTCGTCCAGGCGATGAGTGGAAGACTGCCTTTCGTACAAGGTATGGACACTTCGAGTACACGGTGATGCCTTCGGCCTTACCAATGCCCCAGCCGTGTTCCAACACATGGTGAACGACATCTTTCGTGACTTCTTGGACCAGTTTGTGGTGATCTACCTCGACGACATTTTGATTTTCTCCAAGGACCAGGCGGCACATGACAAGCATGTACGATTAGTTCTACAGCGGCTTCGCGAGCATGGCCTGTATGCGAAGTTGGAGAAGTGTTTTTTCGATAGGGATTCTGTGGAGTTCTTGGGCTACATCGTCTCTCCTGCTGGCGTTTCCATGGACATGCACAAGGTGAAGACCATCGTGGAGTGGGAGAGGCCCAAGTCTGTACGAGATGTACAATGTTTCCTTGGCTTTGCAAACTTCTACAGGCGGTTCATACAGGACTTCTCCAAGCGTGTACTTCCACTCACGAACTCACCAAGCGCACAGGGTTTTCTCTTGGTCCGACAAGGCGGAACATGCATTCACAACACTCAAGGACGCCTTCACGACAGCTCCGATTTTAGCACATCCTGACCCTTCTCGTCCTTTTTCGTTGAAGCAGATGCCTCGGATTTTGCAGTAGGATCCGTCCTATCACAAGTTGGAGAAGACAAGTTGCTTCATCCTGTAGCTTTTCACTCTCGTAAGTTCCTTTCGGCGGAGATCAATTACGAGATTCATGACAAGGAACTCAAGGCCATTGTGGATTCGTTCGAGGAGTGGCGGCATTTCCTGGAAGGTGCGCATCCTGTACAAGTTCTTACGGATCACAAGAACCTGGAGTATTTCCAAACGGCTCGAGTTCTCAGTCGGCGACAGGCTAGGTGGGCAGTTCCTATCACGTTTTGATTTGTCATCGTCTACAGGCCCGGTTTTCGGAATGGCAAGGCGGACGCATTGTCTAGGCGCTCTTACCTTGCACCAAGCCCGGGCGATCCTGCATTTGACTGTCAAAGGCAAGTGTTGTTGGGTCCTGATCGATTTGGCTTGCGGCACTGCAGGTTCATCAGGCTCCAGCAAATTCAACACTCCTACAGGACGTCCGTTCGCAGTTGGCTACAGACGACTTGGCAAAGAATGTGTTCTCACACATTCATCCTGACGTTGCAAGTTCCTCTTCCTCCAGTTCCCGTCCAGACTACAACCTGTTCACCATACAGGATGGACTCCTGTACCGGGAAGGTCTCCTGTACGTTCCTGTTGGTATTTCCAGGACTCGTGTGGTACAGGATTGTCATGATACCCCGGCTACAGGACATTTTGGTGTGGCCAAGACAGTGGAGTTGGTGACTCGTGGCCTGGGTTGCGAGGTTTTGTGGAGAGGTTTGTACGGAGTTGTGACACTTGTAAGGTCGAAGATGCCTCATCATGCACCCTCTGGTCTTCTTCGTCCTCTTCCTGTTCCTTCTGCTCCTTGGAGATCCATTTCTATGGATTTCCTCACAGATCTTCCTCCTTCTCGTGGATTCGATGCAGTTCTTGTGGTGGTTGACCGTTTCACCAAGCAGGCTCATTTCCTACCCTGCAACAAGACAGCTACAGGTCAGACAACTGCTGAGTTGGTGATCCGTGAAGTGTTCCGACATCATGGTCTTCCTGAGAGCATTGTTTCCGATCGAGGTCCACATAATTTATGTCCAAGTTTTGGCGAGAGCTTCTTCGGAGTCTACAGGTTAAAGCGGATCTTTCTTCAGGATATCACCCACAAACCGATGGGCAGTCCGAACGCACAATTCAGACCTTGAACAGTATCTTCGTTGCTTCATCAGTTACCAGCAGGACAACTGGTTGGACCTCTTCCAATGGCGGAGTTTGCCTACAACAACTCCATCACGCATCTACAGGACAGACACCTTTCTTTGCTCTTACAGGCCACCATCCACGTTTTGACTTTGCTCCTCCCGCTTCTCCTTCTTCCGCTCCTGCAGTACAGGATCGTCTTCAGCATCTTCGGCAGGTACAGGATGATCTCCAGGTTCATCTTCAGCAGGCACAGGAACGATACAAGCATCATGCTGATGCTCACCGTCAGCCGGCACCTGCATACAAGATTGGTGATCTCGTGTGGCTTCTTCGTCGACACATTCGCACCAACAGGCCTTCTTCTAAGTTGGATTTTCAACGATTGGGCCCTTATAGGATCGTGGCGGAGGTAAATCCTGTAGCTTTCCGACTCGAGTTACCATCCACGGTGAAACTTCATCCTGTGTTTCACACCTCTTTGTTGGAGCCGTATCATCCTTCTTCTCTTCCCGGTCGTGTTTCTTCTCCTCCCCCTCCTGTGGTCATTGACACTGAACCTGAGTACGAAGTTGCAGCCATCCTTGACTCTCGTCTTCATCGTCACCAACTCCAATACTTGGTGGATTGGAAAGGGTATGCCTACTGATCGCACTTGGGAACCTGCATCCAACTTACTCCATGCTTCTTCCAAGGTTGCTGCCTTCCATCGGCATTATCCTGCTAAACCAGGTCCCAAGACTCGTGGAACTCGTCTTTAGGGAGGAGGTGCTGTCACGACCCGATACAGAATACAGGATATGGATTGCAGGACTTTCCTACAGGATTCCGGATACAGGATATGGGTTGCAGGACTTTCCTACAGGATATTCCTACCAGGATTCCGGACACAGGATTCGGTTGCAGGATATTCCTACAGGATATGCCACAGGATATGCCTAGAGGATAAGGGACATGTGGACTCATCTTAGCCTCTGCATGCATGCACTTTTGCATGCATGCAACCACTTTTAGCACTCATGCCTAGATTAGCTCTTGGAGTTGTGAGCATAAAAGCTCCGACCTAATTGTTGTACAATCAGTTACTATCAACACCAGTCTTACTACGATCAATCTTGTCTTGTTTGTTCTGTCTTGTTTCCTGTCCTGTCCTGTTCGCTCCTGTTTCCTGTCCTGTCCTGCTTTTGTCTTGCTCCCGGATCCTATCCTGATCCTGTCTTGCTCTTGGATCTGTCCTGTTCCTGTTCCTAGTTCCTCCTATTCTCGGTCCTGTCCTGAGTCAAGCCTTCCTGTTCTTGGAATCCTATTCTCTTCCTGGTTCTTGGATCGTGGCTTGACACCAGGCACGAGGCGATTGCTTCAGGCCGTAGAGGGCCTTCGATGAACTAATAAAGATAAGTGGTTTTTCTCTTTCTCATACACACAAAATACAAGTGAATTTGTTTGTGATGGTCACCATTCAGGAACACCGTCGTTACATCCATGTGCTCAACGTACATGTCTTCGTGAGCTGCTAAATTGTAGAGAAGTCGAATTGATGCAAGCTTCACCACTGGTGAAAAGGTCTCATAGAAGTCGACTTCTTTGACTTGTGAGAATCCTCTCGCAACAAATCTGACTTTGTAGCGCGTGTCTCCATCAGGTCCTGTCTTGAGCCGCAAGAGGAACTTGGTCTTAATCACCTTCCTCCCAGGTGGCAGCTCCACAAGATCCCAGGTCTTGTTCTCCATCAATGAGCTTACTCAGCTTGACAAGCAGTGCGCCACTGATCCGCATCAGGTCTGGTAAGAGCTTCTTCCATGGTCTTTGGAACAAGTGCATCTCGGCCATGGCTGAAGAGAAGTAGAAGCTGGTTCTCGCCTTGCTCCCCTTCTTCCTCCATGGTAGAGTTGGCAAAATAAAAGACTGGATCGTTAGAGGTCTCAGGAATTGGCACTGTCACTGATCTGCCTCTAGCAGCCTTGGTTTCTTGCCGAGAAGCCCTCTTAGCTGCTTGTATGTCCAATGCTCCCTGTATTGAGCCCAGTCTGTGAGTGCGCGCTCACGGCCAGAACGTCTCAAACTGCCCTTACTATTTTCAGCCATGGTCTTGCCAACAGTGCGCTCACCACCGTGGTCTTCCTCGCCGCTGACTGGGTTTGCTGTTCTAGCGCTCCCACTGGTTCCAACGCCTGCTGTGTTGAGTGGCAAGTCTTCAGCTTTAGGGAGCAAGCCCTCACCTCCATTTGGATCGCCTCCAACACCATCCACGCTCTCTGCACCATCCTCGTTGCTGCTTCCATTCCCCTCGTCGGCTCCTTCAGCTCTGCCTCGTGTGATTGAGCGTGCCCTAACTGAAAATTTGTTTTCACTTTCTTCTGAGTCATCCACAGCTGCTTCCGTGAGAGAAAACTCTGGCGGTGGCAGGAGATTTCTTGTCACATACGTCCTGGACTCATCAAAGATGACGTCCCTGCTCACGATCATTTTCTGAGTTTCGAGGTTGAAGAGCTTATAGCCCTTCATTGTGTCTACATATCCAACAAGGACACACTTTTGACTTGTGCTTGCGAGTTTATCTCTGTGCTTTTTCAGCACATGCGCATAGCAAATGCTTCCAAAAACACGTAGATGGCTCACATCTGGTTTTACACCATACCACGCTTCATATGGGGTCTTCCCTGATACAGCTGCTGTGAGCTGGTTACGCAAGTATGCTGCCGTTGTGATGGCCTCACACCAAAATGAGTTTGGTAAGCCAGAACCTCGCAAGAGAGTTCGTGTGCCTCCTGAAGTGTGCAATTCATTTGCTCTACTACACCGTTCTGCTGCTGTGTGTCAGGGATTGAAAATTGCCATTGTATTCCAGAGGAAATACAAGAACTGGCAAATTCCTTGGATGTATACTCCCCACCTCCATCACTTCTTAGCATTTTGATTCTCTTTCCTGTCTGCAACTCCACCTGAGCCTTGTATTCCTTGAATTTCTGGAAGGCTTCTGACTTGAGCTGGAGGAACTTTACTGCTACGATTCGTGAGTAGTCGTCTATGAAGGTCACGAAGTATAGCTTCTTGTCTCTAGAAAGTGTGGGCATATTGCCAGAGAGATCAGAATGAATCAGTGCTAGAGGTTCTTTAGCACGATTAGTGGCTATCTGTGGAAAAGGGAGCTGGTGATGTTTACCAAGTGCACACGGCTCGCAAAACTTCATCGCACTTGATGAAGTGATGCTCAAACCTTTTACCATCTTTTGCCGCTAGTTCTTTGATGTCCTGTAGGTTGGTGTGGCCGAGTCTCCTGTGCCATGTCTGGAGGTCCACTGCTTTTTTCGTCCCAGCAAAGAGAGCTTTTACTAGCTGCACCACCTCGGCATTAAGTTGATAGAGACCGGCCTGTCTGCTCCCACAAGCTATTCCATTTCCATTCACGTCTGTGATTGCACACATCTTTTTTGTGAATGTGATCTCCAGATCACGATCAGCAATCTTTCCCACTGAGAAGAGTGTCTTGTTTACTCCAGGAACATAGTAAACATTCTTCACACTAGCAATCTGTCCTGTTGGCAGCTTGATGTCGATTGTCCCAACACCCTCCACCTTGTATGAGTAGTCGTCGCCAAGAAAAATTTGCTTATTTCCTGGGACCTTCTTCAACGTGGTGAAAAATTTCCTGAGGTGCGTCATGTGTTTGTTTGCCCCAGAATCAAGGTACAGCACTTCTGCTTCTGTGCCAAGAGTGTTCTTCGCAACCTGCTGGATACTAGTGGCCATGAACAAGCTGCCATGGTCGTCCACGTCCTCCTGGTTGTCTTCCTCGCTACTTTCTGCTGTCCTGGCAAAGTTGGCCGACTTGTTCTTTCTTGCTGCCAGTCTCTTTGCCTCAGCTTTTCGCGCCTCCTTAGCTTTCTTGGCCTCTCGTCTATGCAATCTCGTGCCCAGTGCCCTGGTTTCTTGCAAATGTTACAGCGATCATTCTTTTTTTTCTTCTTGAGCTTTTCTGGTTTGCTGCTCTCACCCTGATCGTTTGTTGGTCCTAGTCTGTCCCACACTGTGACAGATTGTTTCCCCTTTCCTGCGAAGAGTGCCAATTCTTTCTCATTTGAGCTCGCTTGCCCTGACTTGAGAAAACCCTCCAACGCTGTGAGGTCGGCTACGATCTGGCTAAAAGTGTTACTAGAACTTAAATGATGCGACCCTACAAGTTGCATTGGTCCGCTAAGCCCCTTGAAGAAAGCTGTGATCAGCTCATCTTCATCTAAGTCCTTCATTTGAACTGCATCGATCTGCTTGGCGATGTCTACAAGAGCACTGGCAAAATCACTTACAGATTCTGCCTCCCCCTGTTTATGGCTATTCAGCTGTAGTTTGAGTTCCAACAATCTTGCTCTGGTTATTGTACCAAGGATCACACACACAGCATCCCAGTTTTCCTTCGCCGTCTTGTCAATGTCAAGGTAGCTTCGATATTTCTTTCCGAGGCCTCATCCCAGGACCCCTAAAGCTTTGCTATTCTTGGTGTCCCACTCCTTTTTCTCATCTACATCGTCCTCTGGCTTGAGGCTGCTCTCGATCACGCTCTAGAGATCCTTTTCTATGAAGTAAAATAGCATCTGAGTTTTCCATGACTGGAAATCCTTGCCATCGTACACTTCCAAGGTTAAGGAAGATGAGGGTGCCATCTTTCTTTTTCAGAGTGGGACGTGATCCTGCTCCGATACCATATTCGGGAATGCTAGCCACTGCTGGCGCTATGCCCGGGGCCTGCTGGGCGTTTCTCTTATTGACTATATGAACTGAACAGACACGACGGGTCAACTTGACGTAAGAGGGAATCACGAATATTCCCTCAATAGGGAATCACAAATATTCCCTCAATAGCAACAGCGTTGTCCCTGACCATATCAAGATCCACATCAAAGGAGTTATTTTCTTCTCCTTCTGGCAGGTAAACAAGCTCTTCAGGGGATATCTTTGTTTTTTTTTGTTCTTGAGAGCGTGGTTCTCCAGCTGATGGCATCTGCTGGATTCATCACAAAGCAAAAGCGACTCCAAGTGAACCGGATCGAAGAAGCTTATCAGAATTTGCTCATATGTGTGGAGACGGTGGCATTTGCTGCGATTCAGCAATACGCATTCAGTGCAGAAGAATACTATCCCCAGGTGGAAAAAAAATGAAAAGACAGACGACTAAAAACTATTACGATTGTGAAATTTTGAGGTTAATATTTATTTAAAAACTCGTTTTATTTTTTAAAAATGATTAACTTTATTAATGAAAAACATCAACAATAAACATTAATTATTATGTTTTTTTTTTTAATTCATATTTGACCATCAATTACTAAATTTTCTACTAATCTCCTTGCTTAATCTCACTGCACGAATATTCGGTCATTTAGGGCAACGTTCTAGGTTTTAGGGGTTTTTCGATGATGCGAGTGGTGGCTCCTGGTGCTTGTCGCCGCTTCGGAGGATGGGCCCTCTCTGCCGCCGCCCAGAGTTCCCGACGTCCGCCTCCTCCGCTGCCGCCGGCTCGAGCATCAGGTTTGATGTCAGGTGTTGGAGGTGGATGGGCCCTCTCTGTCGCCGCCCAGAGTTCCCGACGTCCTCCGCCGCCGCCGACGGCGGTTCTCTCTGCTGCCGCCCAGAGTTCCCGACGTCCGCCTCCTCCGCCGCCGTCGACGGCGGTTCTCTCTGCCGCCGCCCAGAGTTCCCGACGTCGGCCTCCTCCGCCACAAGCCACAAGTTTAAGGTTTTCGACTTCTTCGGCCTCCTCCGCTGCTGCCTCCCCTGTCCACAGAGAAGTACGATATTTAAAGAGGATGATGCTCGTGAAGGGATCATGACTCTGGTCGGCCTGCTTTTCAGCCTGGTTGTGGCGTTTGGTTTCTGTGACACTGCCTTCCTCGTCTGGCGCTTGAATCACCCTCTGCTCCCCGATTTCTCTTTGCCAGAGCCGCACGTGGACACGAGCAAAGCTGAAGATGAGTTGCTCGTTATGATGAATGGTAGCCCGCAGTTTGTGGTATTCTTCGGAATCCCGGGCTGCGGGAAAACCACTACCATCCTTTCTGCTGCAAAGAGGAGAGGAAAAGCTGTGTTCTACTACACCTTTGCCCATGGTGGGTCTCTGAAGGCCTTGGAGGAGAAAATCCAGAAGGAGTATGGAGCAATGTTCCCTTCCCTTCATGAACTTGTAAGGGGAACGAGCGTATGGGACAGCCTCACGGTGGCTGGTGTATGGAACAGGCTCACGGTGGCTGGTAACGTGTGGAGGAGATGGTTTGTCCTGATGCTTCTAGTTCCCTCGTGATCATCTTGGACAACGTGAACAAGCTAGATGAGAGAGACCTGTACAGTATCGCAGGCATCGGGAAGTGCGCTAGGGATGTAAAAAGTGTTAGTGTATGGCTTGTTTCATCCGAGGGGCAGGGCTTGGGAATACTGGAACGCCAGAAGGATGCTTTGGCAAGGGCAACAGGATACAACCTGCCATCCATTCCAGGAGGAACTTGTGAGGTTTGTTGATAGCGCTTTGGGTTCTCATGGTAAGATCACTACAGACTTGGCGGAGCGGTACGTATATTTGGTAGGATCTAGCCTCGCTCATTTGTGGCAGCTAGTGGATGCTACTAAAGAACGAACGGTGGAATGGAGTGTGCTTCCGCATCTGGAACGACGTAAGCCACGATGTCAGCCACCAGAAGATCAGGAGGCCAAGGTACATTTGGCTTCGTGTTCTCACTTATTCTTTATTTATTTTTCTTGGTTTCAGGATTTTTTTAAAAAAAATTTGGACGCTCGTGAAGAGGTTAAGTTCGGAGAAGTCCCCTCGACTGCCGACTGGTCATGCCTTCAACCTCAGAACGACGTGGTGAAGATTCGTAATCAGTGGTGCAGGGATGTGATCTCACTCCAGGTTGCCGAACGCGAAGTGACCGACGCCGAACGCGTAGTCACCAACGCCGAACGCGAAGTCACCAACGCCAAACGCGAAGTCACCGACGCCAAACGCGAAGTCACCGACGCCAAATGCGAAGTCACGGCAGCCGAAGATAGAGTCGCAGCTGCCGAAGATAGAGTCGCAGCTGCCGAAGATAGAGTCACTGCAGCCGAAGATAGAGTCGCAGCTCGGTGGTGGTGGTGGAAGGAGAAAGCTGGAAATGCACTAGAGAAGGCACTCGAAGCAGAAAAAAAGCTGGCAATCTCCTAACGAATGCAGTCGAGATACAGCAGGAGGCACTCCGAAAACAGGAGGAGGCACTCCGAAAACAGGAGGAGGCACTCCAAAAACAGGAGGAGGCACTCCGAAAACAGGAGAGGCTTGCAGACTCCGATATCAAGCTGCGAAAGTGGTATCAACGAACAACGATGCTGTTCATCATGCTCTTTCTACATTTTACAAAACTATGCCGTCACCTCCGCCTGTGGGTTTTTCTGCCACCTCCACATAGCCGCTCTTCACCACCACCTCCGCCTGTGAGAACTCCACCTCCTCCAACTCCGCGAGGTCCACCTATGTGACATTATCTCTCACTCATGCCATAGTATCTATCTATCTATAGATAATGTCTGTATGTGGGTACTTACATATACACGCATCCCTGTATACACATGTATCATATTTATACACTCCGATCACTTAAACCAGCTCTATGTTTGCGTTTTGGTGTCGAATCCGATGTTCCAAAAGCCTTCAGGAGCACTGGGAGGAACATACCTGCATGCCATCGTCTTTAAGTAAAAGAGATGACGAAAATGTGGTCATGCGTGTGTATTTTATGCATACATTTAGCTCTGTATACGAATCACATAACGTATGGCATATGAAATTAATGTACATGTATGTAGCATACCCGTATGTTTCCCATTATGTTCACATACATTATGTGCATACACATACACGGATATTATATCAACAATACATACCTGTAACGGTGTCTGGACACTTTGTTGTGATGCTCACACCGCGCGTTATTCATGACGCCGTCAGCATCTCCAGCGAGCACGGCATCGTAAAACTTCTTACACTGGTTGCACTCAACCCTTGCAATGCTTCTCTTTCTGCCTTCTTCCTCACCGGCTCGTTATACTTGTACTTTGGCACCTTTGCAACGGTGCACTTGTCATATGCATACATCTCTGTATAGAAAATCCGTTTTGTACATAATAATTTAGACATTGATGGTGCGTGCGTGCGTGCGTGTGTGTGTGAGAGAAGAGACGTTCTAAACGTAGCACTAATCATTCTTAATTAACACCTCTTTAGTACCATATATATATCATATTTACACACGCACACACACGCATATCCGTGAGAATATTAATACGTACCTGAGGGGATTATCGGTGGTTTAGTAACTTGATCGGGCTTTTTCATCTTCTCAGCAATTGCTTGTTTCTTCGCAGTAACTGCAACTTCCCATTCCAGAGCTAGAGTGTCAGGAACAAAGCATGGTACGGGTTCATCGACTTCCATCGCTCCTTCACCAGCACAATTATCTGGTCCCGTTAGTCTTCATTTCGTGGGGCTTCAACTGGTGCTGGCACTTGGCCTGTTCAGTTGACGGTTACACATGGCACAAAGCTGTATTTCTATATGCACCATCTGTTGGTGTGTACCATTTAAATACACACCATATACACACATACACTCTTTCTTTATATGTACATTATAGTGTCTACGTGTATATCTCAACAAATAAAGACTGCTATAGTGTCTGCCGATAAGCATGAGATCTCACTCACACAGCAATTATAGGTTACCTCGTTAACTTCTACAGTTTCTTCATCCTCCCAGTTGTTTGATATACCCTGTTGCACAGCGTTCTTACTGGTTTCTGCTCATCGTGCTTTGAAAGATTCCTCGGACATTCTGGTCTAAGATGATCATCCTGCTTCTTTCCGTCTTCTGTTGCATTCTGCTCCAGAAATGGGATGGTTTATAGATGTATGTACGTATTTTGTTAAGACTGAACAAGTTTATGCGTGTATGTATACTAGCATAACCCATACCTGCTTCTTGACGTTATCTGTTGCATTCTTACGAACATAAAGCTTCTTGGCGTTTTCTTCTGCTATCTTCCGGAGAGCTTGCTCCTGCGGAGTGCTTCAAAATCATCGTGAGATCCCTGGCATCGTTCTGTGCTCTGTGCTCCTCCATTTCCCGTCTGAAGCACCTATATACACAATAGTATACATAACGTATCATTGTATATAATCATATCATATATGTTGAATACCTCGATTTGCATAGAAGAATTCGTTAAGCGTTCCTTTCCTCTTCTTCGTAGCTGTGTAGCGGCTTTTCTCGCAGTTACATGGAAGTATTCGGCTTCTGTAAACCATAAAGATTATGTGTCTCCTCTAAAAGCATATACACAAGGTGAAACGTATGTAATGTTGTGTACAGAGAATACATACGAGTTATATGATAAACATTACAGTAAGAGTTATTCAATATTTCCATAACTGAAGTTCCATGAGTAGTTAGACTTCAAAAACGAAATGTACCTTGATTACTCCGAGCGCAAATTCCGTTCTAAGATTTCGCTCCTGGAAAGACCAAGATTAAACCATAAAAGAGTTTACGTTTGTTGTGTGTGTGAGTGTATTTGGCTAAACTAAAAAACCTTCTCAGAACCTGTAACGGAGTCTCCTGCTTCTGGCGAAGTGTTGCAGTTTTTGAGCATCGTTTCTGCACTCTTCGGCTTCCCAAGCATCTGCAATGAGCTTAATTATATATACACGCACACACGCACGCACGTACAAAACATAAAAACGATAGTGATAAGCGAGAAGCTGTAATTTAGAAACACGAAACGGTGGAAAATACAGTACCTCGGACATTTGGCATGCAAGTGGTCTGTAGTTTTCTCTCCTGGAAATGAAGGAAAAAAAAAAAAAAAGCGGCTTTACTAAGCGTATCTCCTTTTACACACACACATGCATATATACATGTATGTATTTAAACAAGAATTAAACTGCATGGGTTTATATTGTATAAATGGATCTTATAAGAACATATTATGCCAACTGAATGGTTTCGTGCGTGAAGCCCCATACAGAAATTTGCATAGGCCCATGTATGTATATCTGTACTGTATACCTCAGGGAGAATGGACAGTCGTTTGCAGCTCCTTGGACATCTTCGATCCTGTCCGGAGAAAGTCGTAATCCATTATTGTACCCCCTTCTCCTCGGCAACTGCATGTTGCGAAGAACAGATCCGTACTGCATTTTCATATTGTGGTACCTGGCGTTGAGCTACGAAAACCTGCCGCTTTCCCTGCAGTTCATCCTCCAGTTCAGCATGCTTCCTCTTCACACTTCGCCATTTCGCCAGCAGATTTCGATCTCCTCCTTCTCCCGTAATGCGGTCTCCAGCTTGCTCTCAATCTCGCACTTTTCCTGCCGCCATGAAATCTCCGCACTCTCGCGCTCTTTCACCAGCATTTCTGTAGAAAACACACAAATCCACATAATTCTTGATATTATCTATTTGAATAAAATATATAAACAAATAAATTATACATGTATGCATAAATATGATTATGCCTTTGTGTTGTGTAATGCAAATAAAATACATTTAGTATGTTCTCAAAATGTTTTATTTCTTCGATTGATGTGTATGGTAACTTTATATATATATATAAATTTTACAAGTGTTACAATTAACTTCTTTATGTATAATTTACAATGTGGATATTATGTAATATTCAATATTAATGTTTATATATTCTTTTATAGTATTATTCATTTTTTAAATTAATTCTATAATGTAGACCGTTTCATATGTAAACACTTATAAAGTATACAAAGCTTTTTCTTTTGAATATGTAAAATTTTAGCAAATGCTTTAATTTAATTAATATAATGAGCTTTTTAATTTATTTGGGTTTTTTAATTTTTAATTTTTTGTGAAAACTATTGCAATTCATAATTTACAAGCATAAATAAAATATAATTAGTGGATAAGAGTCTCTTTTTAAATTAATTATTATACCGAATATAAATTTCATACTTGTGAGTCCTAAGTTACTAATTAATATTATTAACAATTTTAAATTTTAATTAGTAAAAGGAAATATTATTATAAGTTCTCTTGTATTTCATCTTGAAAATTAATTTGTTTTTATAAATTAATTTTTTATAATTGAAGCAAATGAGTTCACTTTCCATTAATAGGTAATTAATTGCCTCAATAAATAAAATTAAAAGAAATTATTTATTTATTATGAGTTTATTTTCTTAATTAATTATATTACTATTTATTAATTTTGAAAGATTGATGAAAGTGAATACACAATGGAAGATCTATAACCTAAAAATAAAAAGCGAGCAAGTAGAAGATTCATTAAAATGTTAATAATTTATATGTAGATATTCTATATATATATATATATAGACACACACACATTTGATATATTTAATTATTTATTTTAAAAAGAACATCAACAAAGGTATTAATGTGAATAAAAAGGTCTCTTGTCTATAACACATATAAATGTGTGTGTCTATATATATATAAAGCATGTATTTAAATTAAATGATGTAAGAGTTGATAAGAACATATACAATGTTATATTTAAATGTAAATATATATATATATATTTACATATATATATTATATATATATATACATGTATAACATTAGTTTACATAATATATAAATTTACATATCTATATAGAAAGAAGTGACAAAGAAGAGATGTCATAATTTTTATTATGACTTAACTTTTATTTTGAAAATTGACTGTTCTTATTTTAAATTATGTGATGAACTTTATATGTGATAAGAAATAATCCTACTTAGTGCACTTAGGTCTTTAGGGTAGTCCGACTAGTTATTCTTATATATCACGAAAATTCTAAGCAAATGTAGCAATTACCTTTTAAAAAACTCTCCCTTAATTTTGACATCCCAGTTAAACTTATTATTTAATGTAAATGAGTTCGGCATGTTAAATAAGGTTAGGAACACCTCTAAGGTGATGTAATTCTTAAATTTAAGGGGAGGTGGAAAAGTCCTCACCTGAAGATCTCCACGATGCAATTGAGCTAGCTGAAGCAGTAGGAGACTTGGGGCTTGAGCCTGAGCAGGGTGTCTTTAAGAAGGGACCTGCTTGACATGTTTCTTTAGCCCCCAGCTTTGTTTTATTAGTGATATCATCAATGTCTAGAACACATGAGGTAAACTCCTGCACATACAAGCAATGGTTCCTGTTTGTCGAAGTTCATGGAACTTATCTCGTATCTTCATCTCAGTGTTGCTGGGAACAAAATAAGCTCTTAGCTTCCTTGTGAACTTTGACCAAGACTCGATCTTAGAAGCTTGTCCAAGCTGGACTGCTGAGCAATGTCTCCTCCCCACGACAAGGCATCCTTCTCCAAGGAGTTTGTTGAGCACGATACCTTGTCAAAATCTGGAGTCTCAGTTGCCATAAAATATTGCTCCATCTTAAAATCTAGTCAGAAACCATCGTCTTATTTCTTGCTTCGTTATATGGTCGAGGCAATGGTGGCACATAGGCTTTCTTATCTTTCTTCAGCAGCTGGTACAACTGTGTGACTTCTGAAGACATCTAAACTTGGAAGGCAGAACAACACAATCTCCGGCTTGCTCTCCACCCTCTGATCTAGATTCATCTTCAACTTCCTTCCTCTTCCAACGTATCCCATTGTTAGCCTTCAAAGTTGCATGGATTTCATTTGTCCTCGGAGTTCATTTACTTCATCAGCTAGTGGATCCGCCATTCTTCATCCTAAAATCCATTTGATCAGCACCCCTACTGCCGCCTGTGATGCCACAGGAGCCCCTGTGGCTGTGGATTGTTGAGCCAGGGTCGCCATCAGATTGTGTTGTTGAAAAGGTTCTTTTCGAATTGGTTCGAAGTGAAGAGGACTTGAGAATGTCCTACCACTGGTTTAGATCCAGGTGATGGTGGTGATGCCTACCAAGCCCAATCCCCATTAGTGACAATGCTTTGTCATGTCGAACTTGCCAATCTTCTGGGTTCGTCTGAGGTTTCACCTCACTACCATCTCCAATTCGTAGACAATTGTCACGCATCATAACAAACGAGATTTCCTGCTGCCAATTCTCAAAGTCGTGCCCATCAAAGACCGAAATTGGGATTGATTTGTGGCTTGTCGTCATGTTCTCAAGTATGTCTGTCACTGACTAACTGTTCTTGAGGATATAACGCTCCACAAACTGCACTTGCTACTTCCTATGACCCTTGAACTGCTGTTGTTCTTAGCTCTGATATCATGTTGTGAAAAGGTGTTAAAACACGAGCCAAGCCGAATATCAACTAACCTATGTTTTGTATTTCTGGATCCTATTTATACAGTTTCTTTATAACTATATATGGTAATTCTCCATAAGTATATACGGCCTAAACTATATATGGTCTAAACCATATATAACTGTTCTTCCAGCTTGGACTCCACGCTGGACATCTCAACACTCCCACTCAACCATGAGAGTTGGTGTCGCTGGAAACTATCCCTGCTCAAGGCCTTGGTCATAATATCTGCAACCATCTCGATACTAGACACATGCTTGAGTTTGATATTCCCGGCTCGAACCTCTTGTCGGATGAAATGATACTTCACATCAACATGCTTGACTTTGTCATGATGTTTGGGGTTCTCTGAAGTAGCTATGGCACTAGTGCTATCACAGTATATTGTGATCGGCCTTGGAAATGAAATTCCCATGTCCTTCAGCAACTTCATTAACCATGTTGCTTCCTTGGCCGCCTCTGTTGCTGAAATGTACTCGGCCTCCATCGAGGAGAGTGCAATCACTCGCTGTAGTCTGCTCATCCAACTGATAAGCCCATCATCCAGAAGAAACACATATCCTGAAGTGGACTTCCTAGTCTCCCTGTTTCCTGCCCAATCTGAATATGTGAAACCCACTAGATCCATTACCATGTGGTCTCCTGTAGAGCTCCCACTAGCTAAATATGTGAGACAAAACCCGACTGTGCCTCGCAAGTATTGTAAGATACGTTTGACTGTTGTCCAATGAGCCTCTCCTGGATTCTCTACAAACCTGGAAACCACTCTGACTGCAAAAGCCAAGTCTGGTCGAGTCAAAATGGCTAGATATAACAAACAACCAACTATCTGCCTATAAGGAACCTGTGCCATGACTCGTCTCTCCTCCTCAGACGTCGGCTGTTGATCTTTTGAAAGCTGTGTGTGTATGTCCATGGGGGTGCTGACGGGGTTGCTGTCGGCCATGTCGTACTTCTGAAGTATCTCTTGCACATAGTGTGCTTGAGATAGCTGAATCACCCTTGCAGCTCTATCCTGGAACACCTGAATGCCCAAACAATAGCACAAATCGCCGGTTGCGGAGATCTCAAACTGAGATCAAAACTGGTGTTCAAAGAATTGAACTGGCTAGCAGCCATGATGTTGTCATCAACATATAATGCCAGGTATGCAAAGTCCACTCCCTGTCGAAAGACATATACGTTTCCATATGTAGTGGACTTTTGGAAACCGATGGAGGTGAGAAAACCTGTCTACATGATCATACCAGGCTCGTGGTGACTGCTTCAAGCCATACAAGGCCTTCCAAAGATGACAAACGTTGTGTTCTTGTCCTTGTACCACGAATCCCTCAGGCTGTGTAGTGTAGACTTCCTCCTTCAGCTCCCCATACAGGAAACAGTCTTTACATCAAGTTGGTGAACTTCCAGATTCAAGCTAGTTGCTGTCCGAAGAATGAGACGAATGGAAGCCATCTTCACCACTGGTGAATACGTCTCATAGAAGTCAACTCCAACGATTGTGAGAACCCTCATGCAACAAACCGAGCCTTGTATCGGAGTACTTTGCCATGTGCATCCAGCTTCTTCTGGAATAGCCACTTGGTACTTACAATGCGGCGACCGTGGGGAAGAGTAACAAGCTCCCAAACCTGATTCTTGAGGAGAGAAGCATATTCCTCCTCCATGGCAGCCCTCCATTCTGCTGCCTCTTGTATTGCATAGCTTCATGCACTGTCCGGGCTCCCGAGGATACCTAGAGGTGAAGAAGGAGGTTGAAGACTCATCAGCTTCTCTTGCCTTTCGTGACTTGTAGCTAATTCTCCCACTTCTCGTGATTGTGTTGATGAGTCGGTCTGGATTAGTTACCTGCGGAGGTGCTTGTTGAAGTGGAGGAATCTCCTCCTCGCTTTCGTGCTCCTCTCACTTAGATCTGTATCTGCTGCAATTTGCAGTCCTGGATCTTCCCCAATCCGCCCTGGATCAGGCCCATGTGCTGGTGGATCTTGTGGCTGTGTGGCTGCTCTTCCTCAAGAATATATGCCGTCGGATTAACTTGAACTGTAAATTTATCCTTGTAAAGCATATCCTCATTAAACTTAACGTCTCGGCTCACAACAATTTTCTGGTGAGTGGGATCGTAAAGCCTATATGCCTTACTCTCTTGGCAATATCCCACCATGATATACATGTTACTCTTCTGCTCCAACTTACGACGGAGTTCGTCCAGAACATGTGCATATGCCAGGCACCCAAACACACGAAGGTGTTTCAAACTGACTCGCTTCCCAGTCCACCGGGTGAATGGAACTTCTCCACCAATGCTACTTGCAGGAAGTCGATTCTGGATGTAGCTGGTTGTGCTTAAGGCCTCTACCCAATAATTGAGCGATGTTCCTGCATGCATAAGCATGCATCTTGTCGTCTCCACTAGAGTCCGATTCATTCTCTCCGCCGCTCCATTTTGTTGAGCTGAGTATGGGGTTGTAAACTGCTGCTGAATCTCAGATTCTTCGCACAACTTCTTAAGCATACTTGCTTGATACTCCCCACCTTTATCACTCCTAAGTACACGGATTTTCAAATTCTGCCACAGTTTTCTACAGCAATCTTATATAGCCGAAACATTTCTGCTACTTCTGATTTGTTAATCAAGAATTTCACCACTGTGTAATGAGTAAATCATCTATAAACGTCACAAAATACCTCCTTCTATTCAATGACTGAACATGCATTGGTCCACACATGTCTGTGTGCACTAATTCTGAGGTTGAGTGGTCTTACAGCAGATGCCCTTACTGGGGAACGGCTATCTATGTTGTCTTCCAAAACAGCATGCCTTACAGAACTCAAGGTTGTGTCCTAAGTACTTGAAAGTTTTGAAAGCTGGTCCTGGTCCCGAGCTACAGGCTCGAATCGCTGCCTCGTTTGCATGTCCTAATCGTTGATGCCATCGTTGAAGAGTCGTGGAGAAGATCTTCTTCTTGGTATCACCAATGTGGCGTCTAGCCTATAGTTCCCAACATGTCTCTGGCCACGTGCTACTATGGTTCCTTGCTTGTCAGTGTAAGTGATCTTGTCCTTATCGATCTGACCTTTCAACCGGCATCTGTTATCTTCCCAACGAGATAAGAGTTTCACTGAGTGTGGGACATAGTGAACCTGTCGAAGATCGACAATCTCACCATTCTGAAGTTGAATCTCTACTGTCCCAACTCTTGCAATGCTCAATGGTCGATGATCTCTCGTGTGACTCCTTCTCCCACTGGATTGCTTAATATGTCTTAAAAGCGTAATACTGAAGTACAGTGAACATTGGCCAACTATTCAATCAAAGGATATTTTCTTCCTTGAAGGACTGAGGTTAGTGGCAACATTGGTGACTCCGGAAATTCCTGATTGTGCCATTGGATTATCAGCCATTGGTGCTTGTTGTGGCTACTGTACTACTCCTTGAACTAGTGGTTTGAGATCGAGATCGGAGATTGTAGGGAATTGGATTTAACTGGTGATTTACTCCTGCTGGTCTTATGCATCATCACTTCAACGAGAGAAATGGTTTTGTTGGGCAAACTCCTCCCGTGAATTTTCTTTGTGTTTGTTCTTGAGTCTTTTTCCACTTCCTAATCTTAATGCATAGGCTTCAGCGTGGTTGTGGTGTGGTTTCTACAGAACGCGACCTTTGATCCATCTGCTATGCTACCAAATGTAAGCCTTTTCAATTCTCTGCATAATTCATTTTTTAATTCAACCGCCAACACATTGCAAGGGCTATGACCTATCAATTGAATATTAAGTATATTAATCATAACTTAAATAACTTCTTACAACACACGTTAAATTCAATTCAATTCTTAAAGAGGAAGATGTTGAAAGTGCACTAGGGGAGGCACTCAAAGTAGGAAAGGAAGCTAGCAATCTCTTAATGCAGTCGAAAAACAAGAGGGAGCTCGCAAGGCACTCCGAAAATAGGAGGAGGCTCGTATACTCTGAGATCAAGCTGTTGAAGTGGTATCGATTAACAAGGAGGCTGTTTATCACGCTCTTTTTACATTTTACAAAACTATGGCATTTGCAGACAT